>JAOBRD020760676.1:0-13952 GCA_027575215.2 Hydrozoanthus sils
TTCAGTGCGAGTTCATATAAATACTGACAAACCGCAAGAGAGCTCAACTAATATGCAACTGTCAACTGAACGGACTCGCACACTTCGTCTGGTAAGCCTGTGATAAAACTTTAACGAACTCTATGTCCATATAAAAAGCTAAATCCTTTCTCGAGCCTACTGGTCCATTAGGCCGGCGCTTATCTCCGGTTTCCGTAGTGTTAAGCGGATAAGAGTCTTTGACTTCCCCTGGACAGGACACTAATCTATCGCAAGTTAGCTCCCAGCAGAACTGGTACTCACTTATACAGCAGAGTCGAGTAAAGCGTCTTGTTCAAGGACACCACACAGTGGTCTGGCCGGGACTCGAACTCGCGACCTTAGGATTACGAGCCGAACACGTTAACCGCTTGGCCACTGCGCCACCGACACCTATGTCCATATCAATACTACAAATTTGATAATTTTGTGCATATAACTAACGCCAAGCAATTTATTTTGTTCAGTTTTACGGTTTGAATTTCTCGCGCACCACCATTATAAATTGTGACGTAACTTAGTTGCAGTGCCAGACCACCTCTTTTTCATTGCTATTTTTAAGATTGGCCCTTATCTACTAGGTAACGGGTTCTTTTCATCTTATCTACCAGTTGGAATCTTCAAGTCAACAGGGGAATTTTAGATTATGTGCATTTCCTGTATTGAAACCATCCGCCAGCTAAACATATCCGCCCAACGAACCATTTTTTTTACCTTTTTTTTTTCTTTGTGTCATTTCGAAAGCAAACTGATAGAATGTAAGTTTTTATCGTACTTCTTTTCACAGAGACCAATGCCCGGTTCCAGAGAAGAAGAAGATCTCGAAAGTAAAAATCTAATTCGAAGAAACACAGACGAACAAAAAAGATTATAGAGATCTCAGATAACATGGGCCGAACTTTTCTGACAAATTTGTCATTCCTCTTAACCGCCCAGTCCTAAGACCTCGAGAAGTATCGTCTTGTCACAATGCAAAGTTCTTTTATTCTAAGAGGGTCAACGCTTCGAGGGAAATTCGGCCTTTGACATGACTAGTACTCATTGAGAAAGGTGCGAGAGAATATTTTTTGAAAAGAAGCCCAAAAGTTGAGAAAGCGGTGACTCGAATGTTCCCGGGTTTTAATAAAGCCAGTTTTAACTGACCTTTTCGTTGTAATGGTAACTTTATTTTATAAGTTTCCCAAAAGAGTCGATTCTCATCCCTGTTCAAGTATGACACAATCCAATTGTTCTAGTTAACGTGAAACCCATAATAGAGTTCTGAGCTTGCAACAAGCTTTAATTTTAAAGCTTACAAGATACATTTAATTTGGACTCTTAGTCTATTCAGCCTTGCTGATATACACCTAGGGAAAGAGAAAGCTATTCTTCCTTGTAATATTTCCTTGCCAAACGTCGGCAGGCGCCGGTGTGCAATATTCTGGGGGCGCCCAGTACGCTTCGCTCATGTCTGTGATTACGCCGTATACCCTGTTGAAAAAAATAGTGTTATAACTTTCATTTTCAACGACAAGATAGATATGGTAGTTGAATAGATCCAATGCATGGTCAGGCGAAAAAAAAAGTATAAACAGACAGACAGACTGGTTGGTGGGCGTTGACAGGCAGACGAACGAATAAACGATAAATTAGCGAACGGAGAAAAGAGAGGAAAAGAGAGACGGGAAAAAAAGAGTGAAGACAAACAGAATAATGATGGAATAACAGAAAGAATGGTGGACGAACAGTGTCTAAAGATCAGTTACTCAACTTCAAGTCTTTTTAACATATTATAGATACATTTGTGTGATATATTGAGGTCATAAGTCTCTTTAAAATTGTGAGGTTATTTTAAACTGGTAAAACTAGTTCAGTGAAACTGTAAATTTCTCAATAAACCCTTGGCATCGAGGAAAAAAAAATTCTCATGCATAATTATATTCTTTAGCAGGTGTCCTGCACTGGCTTTCTGTTATCTAGACCATTTTCAAAAAAAATGTATTTTAACCAAGGGTGCTAATAAAAATCGTTTTTGTTGTTCAGTTGTTGTTAAGTTAGCTGTTCGAGTTTCCTACCTTATTGAAGACCACTTGTCGTTAATGTTTACGATGGAGACGGGAAGACACTTGTCAGCGGTCACTGTAACGTAGGCCTCCCCGCCTGAGGAGAAAACATAAAACACTTGAGTGCCCCTGTAACTGGAAGAGAATGCTAACTTACTCGTTATTGTTTTAAAGGATTTGTATGAGGTTCGTTCGACAAAAAAAGAAAGTCGCGGGGAAAATGTATTAACTCGTTAAAATATGAATGCACTCGCTAATAGAAATTTTATGAACGACTGCATGCATGCAGTTGGTTTATGACTCCCAATTAATTGAAACCAAGGTGCGACCAGCCATGTCGGGGACAAGAATCATTGTTTTGGTTTATTCAAGTACAACTGGAATCGAACATATTAAATAAGTTGATTCTGATTGATTCTATTTTTAATATAATACTACAGCAGATACTGATATAGTTGTAGTGTTGTAGATAGTGATTACAAAACATAAAAGGGTTAAAAGTATAATTTGTAGTTAATAAATCATTGATACGAAAGTAGCATTGATGGCTGTAGTGATAATAGAGCTTGTGATCGACAAGAGTAAGTGTTTGCTTTGTTCTCGCGGATTCCTCCACCAGTTTACAGTTTCAGATAAAACGAAAGGAAGGGCAACACAAGCGCGATGCTTTATATTTTGGTTTATTTGCAAGTAATCGTTGCATATCACATTCAATAGTCCAACTATGCTCAACGGAAAATGATTTGTAAAAAAACGAAATACACAATAAGGGTGACACTTGTGGGATCTGTCTGATTGTGTATAAAACTACAGTGTTACGCATGGAAGAAATTGAGGTAAAGCTCGTCACTACTTGAGCAGCTCATCGGCGTAAATACTTTGCAATGCGCTGTACCTGTTTGATTACTCCATCTTATTTCTATTCGAACAAAGAGTTTGTTGGTAAAGACCTATTTTCTTGCATACTTGGGAAATCGACAGCAACATTTAAGCGTGCATTCATCACGAAATTTTAATTTACTTAAGCCATACGCTTGTAGATATAGACCAACAGACATAGGTTTTCAAGATTGGCGAAATAGTGAAATTATTTTTTTAACTCACCATCGTGCGCCTTTCCTCCATACGTTTTGACACGCGTTTTATGTTCACCGATGAAATCTTCTATATAAGTCTCTGTATATTCCGGGAACTCGAACAAAGGTTTCCATTTTTGTTCTGGGGCGATTTTAATTACCATACAACGTAAACTTTTTGTAATGTACATCTTCCGCTTTAATAACAAGGTAAACATCAAAAGATATTAGTTGTTTGTCTTTTCAATTGTTTCATTTTATTGTTTTGATTCTAACAGGTTTACAATTAATATCGTAGTCAAAAAAACAGAGAAGTGCAGATGGGTGAAACCAAATACAAAGATAAATATATAAATAAGTGAAAATAATTATTAGTTTAGATAAATCATTCTATTTTTTCTTTTATTGTTTAGATATTATAGCTGTTTGTATGCAATGTATACTCAAGTATGATATTGATTCAAATTTGGTGATTTGCCGCGTAGGACTTGGAGTAAGGTTTATGAAACACATCACGGTGCAAATTAAAATCAACAAAACATGGATGACGTCTAAACTGTTCTAAAGCCCTTATTTGGTGCTCTCCATGATCTGACTTGTTGCAATTTTAACATTTTGAAGGAGAATAAAAAGTGTTGTGGTCATCGTTTTCAATGTTCTTCCCTGCAAGTCTCAAGAAATTAGGATTAAAAAACTTGTGTTCACATTTATGACGCTATAACCAATTAAGTAGCTTTGATTTCACCGCTCGATAATAACAGTAACTATGTACATTACAGTTCATGCTAAGAATATTGCGAAAGGGAAATGATTGTTTATTTATATTGTTATTCCAGGAAACACTTGATTCGATTCCAAGGCTTGCTCTCACCTAAAATCTTTTAAAAATGAAATTTTTTTTAAAAAAATAATTGCTTCAGTGAGAGCATTCATTATTTCGCTGTCCAGATTTTTCCAATTATTTATCTTTCGTTTTGTGGCTGTTTAAAAGGGCTCGCAGCTTTAGTTTTTTGGATGAGTTGAAAATATGGCCTCGTTTTGAAAATTAGCCTACCTCTTTAAAGAGTATTAACACCTCCCGGGTATTAACAAATTCTGTGTAGGTGATTTTCTGTCGTTGATTGATTGCATCATAAGCGACGGTCCCAGTTCCTGAGTGCTTTGGCTTTAAATTCTCATCCATCTTCGACAAAAGATTTTTTCGTTTTACTCCACTGCCAAGAACAACACTGCTATCTTAATTATATATACTAGATATTACCACAGGTAAAGATAATGCTGTCGAGCTATTGTAGGATACCCAGTGATGTCATTTAAAAACTTACTGTTAATGACCTTCACGCCTTTCAGTTCCAGCCAGTTATCATCTAACTTCCTACATAACATTTGATACTATACTAAAAAAATTATAACTTATCAAACACAGAGAATTACTGAAATAAAAAGTAAAATTCTCCCAAGACCGACCGCTTGGCCGATGTGTGGGGTTGCTTGTTTCATTGGCTCAATGGCAGGGGCAGCGCTTCCTTATTTGGATCTAGTTCCGGTAGGGCCTCTTTATTTGGATCAATAAATGTTTGTACTTCAATGAGCAACTGTCCTGCGGAACGACCGACAGACAAACTGCATGATCCGATCCGTCCACTCAAATCGAGAACTCGACTTCTAACATGATACATCGTTGAGAATATATGCTGTCTCGCTTCGCTTGACAGCAATAATTTCCAGTACTACCTTGGAGCGCCAAGTATCAGACTTAAGCAGTTTGTCAAGTTTACTGTAAAAGACGCCATTCGCAGATTTCACGAAACTGCATTCGGGATACGAGTGTCATATTTTCCATATGCTCATTAGTGGAAATATCGCTGACTTAGTTTCTATATCATTTCCTCGCAAACAAACACTCGTATCTATAAAATGAAAAGAAAATTACACGTTGGTGCGATTCAATGAAGTTTGTCTCTTCGTGGAAAAAATTTCACTCACTCGTTACGCTCACTCGTGAAATCTCTTTTTTCCATTCGAAAATAAACTTCATATGTACGCGCCACCGTGTAATAACCTCTATTTATTATATGGCTATGATAGTACGCGTGCTGTGATTGGCTGCTGAGAGAGCTGGATTTTCTTGTAACGACCGCGGGCATTACGAACTTTTTCTCTCGGGACGTTTTGTAAACAGTAAAAAGTGTGATGAAAGATGTTGAAAAACAACTTCCGTTGAATTAGGTATATTTCGCTATTCTAAAATTCCTACGAAGAAGCCATATAATAAATAACTTATTAACCTCAATCGCTCGTTCTTTACTGGGAAATCTCAGACCTCGGTTGGGATACGATTGACGGAGACGTCTTGACATCATGGCGGACAACACTCGCTCCTGCTCTAAGTCAGAAAAATCAGATAATATGAATACGAATCGAATCACTGACGCACCAGAAATGCAGAATATTCCTTTTAGTGTCGTAAAGGAGCTTCTTAGCGTGCAGGAGTCGACGATGAAAAGCTTTTTTATAGCATTCATGACCTCAACAAACGAAAGAATTGACAACCTTATAAAAGAAGTCCAATACCTAAAGAGCAGCCTCGAGTACACCAAATCTCAAGTTGACAATCTGAGGGATCTTAACTGCGAGGAAAAACTACAGAACATCCAAACCGACATTGACAATCTTGCTGATAAAGCAGACGACCTGGAGAATAGATCTCGCAGAAATAATTTATGTTTTGACGGCATCCCAGAGAAACCGAACAACATACGAGAAACGTGGGAGGAATCGGAACAGCACATCAAGCAAGTTATAAACGAGCATTTGCAGCTTCCCGCAGATGAAATCACACTTGAACGAGCCCATCGCGTTGGCGCAAAGAAAATTAACGGCAACCCAAGAACGATCGTGGCTAAATTCCTCAACTACAAAGACCGGGAAAAAGTAATGAAATACCGTAGATATCTGAACGGAACAAGGATTTTTGTGAGGGAAGACCACTCCGACCGCGTTGCTGAGTTGCGAAAGAGATACATCCCGGAGATGATCGAAGCCAGAAGAAATAGTAAAGTGGCATATATTGTGCACGATAACGGATCTTATGCAAATCGCCAACAAATTTTGTGAATACTTTACCAACATGGGCCCTAGCCTCGCAAATAAGCTACCCGATTCAGAAACCTCGCACGAATCATATCTATTAGATAGAATCATAGAAACGATATTTATGAAACCAGTAACCAGTGAAATTAAAGAAATTGCGAGTAGTTTTAAATCTGGAAAAGCAAGCGGTTTTGATAAAATTCAAATGGATGATATCAAGCACAGAATCGATTTCATAGCTGGACCTCTATCTCATATTATTAACCTATCTATATCCACGGGAACCGTCCCTCGAGACATTAAAACGGGTAGGATAATACCAATTTATAAAAAAGACGAACCGAACCATTTCGGAAATTATAGGCCACTATCTATATTACCAGCGTTTTCAAAGTTTTTCGAGAAAGTAGTATATGATAGAATGATCAGTTTTATAAATAAGCATAATATTCTCTTCGAGCATCAGTATGGGTTTCGACCGAATCATTCAACTAATCTCGCCATAGTCAATCTCATTGATCAAATTTCGTTTTCTATTGACCGCAAACAATATGTCGTTTTCAAAAAAGGGGGCCTCTGAATTTCAAACAGTTCAATGTGGTGTGCACCAGGGAAGTATTTTAGGCCCTCTACTGTTTTTGTTGTATATAAATGACATCATGCAGACCTCTGACCTGCTTAATTTCATTTTATTTGCCGATGATACAAATGTATTTCTATCAGCTAATGATATTGAAACACTTTACGAAACTATGAATTGTGAACTCGAAAAAGTATCAAATTGGTTGTTAGCAAATAAACTTACAATTAATACTGAGAAAACAAGTTACATCATCTTTAAACCCTATCAAAAGAAACTAAACACAGCACACCTTAACGTAAAAATTAGGAACAAACCTATAGCTGAAAAGCGAAGCATAAAGTTCCTTGGTGTATTTGTCGATGAAAATTTAAATTGGAAGGAGCATATCCATGTCATTTCGGGCAAAATCTCTAGATCAATCGGTATAATTTTAAAATCGCGATTCTATCTTTCTCGGAGTACCCTCCTCAAGCTTTATTTTTCCCTTGTATATCCCTATCTGTATTATGCCAAAATCATTTGGGGAAGTACTTACCAAACAAATTTAGAAAGATTAATTATCCTCCAAAAACGAGTAATCAGAATTATTAGTAAATCAAGGTATGATGCGCATACTGCGCCTATTTTTCAAAATCACAACCTTCTGAACCTAAATAACATACATTATCTCCAGGTTGGTCTGTTTATGTTTTCTGTCCACAATAAACTGCTTTCAGAAAAATTCCTTAAGATGTTCCAAAAAAATTCAAATGTTCACGCATATCATACCAGACAGGCAAATCATTACAGAATTCCGTATGTTAGAACAAATATTAGAAAATTCACAATTGCCTATCAAGGCCCAAAGTTTTGGAATTCCCTTTCTATGAAGTTAAGGTTCATCCCAACAATGAAACTTTTCAAAATCAACAATAAAAGGCACCTTATCGACAACACTAACATGCATTCATTTTCCTAGTGAATTATTATTATTACTTGTTTTCAATACGACTATTACAATTAAAAAGGCAGTTTAAAAACAATAAGCCTTATGGTTTCTTTTTAAACTGTCTTGCCATCAGACTTTCTTCTAATCATTAGTTATCAAGTGCTTGTAATTATAATTTATTACTTAAAACTTGTTTATGTTAGTAATTTACCTATATTTTTTTTACATTGGTTGTAAGTGTTCTTTAAAGCAAATTTATGAATACAATTTCATTTTTTTCTTTATCTGCTGTAACTAGGTAGTTATACGCATTACCTGATGTTTTTAATAAAGACTCTATCATTTAAGGTGATACGATATTAATGTAACTGTAAATGTGTAATGACGTGTAGCTTGGGCGACGACTTTGCGAGCTTCGTCTTTCTTGCGACTTTTATACTACTTGGCTGTGCTTTAAACCGTGGAATTATCACCAAGGGCGATGTAAACAGATGGAGAATACCATGGAGCAGTTGTTCGACACTTTGCCAACAGCCTCAACGAATACAATCTTAGATGTTAATTTATTTCCCAGAGATGAAGCTTCCATCGCTTTAATTAACGTATTGTGCAATGGAAATTCCAGCGTTTTCAATAATGCACTGTGTTATCAGCCAGCCCGCAATGAGATTTCTGTCTATTTACAGGCTTCCTTTGTTACCCAGCAAACTATTCTATTCAAGTACAAGCGAAGTACGTCAAGCAGCGATGCACTTATCATTCAACCACTTGCGCTTCATTTAATTGTCGGTCTGGTGGGCAATTTTTAACTTTTAAATTGAATCAAAAACGGTTTGTTTGTGAAATCTGCAAGGATTTTTCACACGCTGTTTGTGCACAAGTTTCGGTGGCGTATATGAAAAACATTCCTTTGGATTCTCCCAGTTCCTGGACCAGCCCAAAGTGCACACTTTTTGAATTGCCGTTCTACGACCAACATCTGGATCAATCTACAGATATGTCTGATCTCGCTATTCACGATAACGATTAACACTTCAACGTGTTGAAAGAAAACAAGCATCTAAAGATCATACAGATTAACAAGCAGAGTATGACATCTACTTTTGATAGTCTTTTACTTACTGTAAATAATTATTCGTTTGATATAATAACAATGAATGAAACTTGGCTAAAACAAATGATCTGCTATTGCAACATGTGACCATCCCAGGACATGTTCATGCATTCAAACACCGGGACAAGATGAGGGGCGGAGGAGTGGGCGTATATTTAAAGGAGAACATTCGATTCAAAAGGCGATAAGACATCGAAAAGCGCTACCCAGAAACGGAACTTTTATGGCTTGAGATGATCGGCCGCAATTAACACAGCAGGCTACTTCTTGGATCAGTGTACAGATCAGATTCAGTGATGGTATACTCCGACTGGCTTGAGTCATTCGCAACTCTCCTAAGTGACGTCTTCGCTGCTTGGGACGGCATTCTAATGATTACCGGCGATGTGAATGTTGACCCACTCAGGTCTTATAAATTTTCGACTCAGAATTATTTGAACATACTTGAAACTTTCAGCTTGACTCATTTAGTCACCAAACAACGCGAATGACTGTGAACTCTAGAACGCTAACTGATCTTATAATCGATAACGTGCCCAGACAGGCCAATCACTGTGATGTACTATTCTGCCCACTTATAAGCAATCACGATGCGTTTTATGCCTGTGTCAAGTAACACGCGGTTCGTCCCGCGTTACAAATATCTTCACAAAGAACGTAACCTTGATGAGAAGCAATTTTGAAGAGCTTCCTTGAGTCTGATCTATAGCACTGACGACCCTGAATTACAGTTACACATACTTAACTCTGTCCTTCGTGAATGCATCGACCGTCATGCACCATTTTGACGCACTAAGATCAAACGTCCCCCAGCACCTTGGATGAAAGAAATAGACATTCGACAACTCCAGCATGAGTGTCACTCATTACACATTCAAGCTAGCTGTGACAGCACCGACTCTACCTGGAACCACTACAGAGAGAAATGCAACCAGTTGAAGTCGAAAATCAGGAAAATCAAACGTGACTTTTATCGCAAAGCGCTTTCGTCAAAGAAGCCCAAGGAGGTGTGGAAAGTTATTCATAAAACCTTGCACCCGAATCCTCAACCCCTCTGGCAAGACCCGGGTAAGCTGAACAAACATTTGCATCTACTGCTGAGCGAGTAATCTAGCCACACCCACATCTCTAGAAAGGATATGGAGCCTGACCGATAGACTACCAGACGATGATACCGCCGCCTTCACTTTAACACCGGTCTCCTGTTACTAGGTACTTCACGAGCTGAAAAGCTTAAGATCGGGCTTCTCATGTGGGCCCGATGACATACCAGTGAATTTAATCAAACTTGTCGCCAACGGCTTGGCATTCCCATTAACTCACATCGTCAACACGTGCATCTCGCAAAATGTCTTCCGGTCTGCCTGAAAAACAGCTCGCTTAAGTCCCATACCAAAGCAAGCAGTGGTCAACGACAACAATGACCTTTTCCCTATCTCAATACTGCCAGTGCTATCGAAGTTTTACGAACAACTGGCTAAATTTCTATCTAACGGCCCCGATTGTGTATTGAAAGACAACGTTAGTGCATATAGAAAGGGACACAACACTACGACTACCATATGCCGTCAATCAAAGACGATATTACACGAGCCATGAAGAGCGGCGAAGTGACTCTGGCTGTTTTGGTCGATTTTTCAAAGGCGTTTGACACAGTTGCTATAAAGAAATTGTTGTAACTAAGCTCCATGGACTAGGTTTCTCTAAGTCATTTCTTACATTTGTGCATGACCAGTTACTTAACGGAGCGTAAGCAGTTTACCAGATTGATGACAAAGCCTCCAGCACAGTTGATCTCAAGATCGGCGTGCCCCAAGGCTCACTACACAGGAAATTTCATTTCTAGGGTTCATATTAAATTAAAAGCTAATGACAATAAGGCTGACTACAGACAGGGCTCAAAAGCTTAAGGGTGCTAGCATTCAGTTATTAGCACCTGGGCCTCATTCAATATGATAAGTAGCAGCAGTCCTAGGACTTGTGACCTACAGTTTTCCAGGGGTCATGTATGGTGCTTTGCATTATGGAGTACTTGAAATGGAAAAGTCCCAAGCTTTGAAAATAAATAGAGGTAACTTTGATAGCTGTATGACTATCTAAAGTGAGGCCAAATCAGACCTTAACTGGTGGATTATGGCCCTTCCAGGGGCATACAATTTAATTACTCATGGTGACACCCAAATAACAATGACTACAAAAACATCTTGACTGGTTGGGGAGCATGTGTTGATGGGTGTTCATCTAGGGGAAACTGGACCCCAGGGGAAACTAAACATGATATCAACTATCTAGAGATACTTGCGGTTCTGTTTGCATTAAAGTCATTCCACGATAGACTGGACAGCGTATTAGATTAATGGTTGACAATACTACTGCTGTTGCAACCTTAAACCAAATGGGTACTTGTCATTCCCTGGCAAACAATAGTTTAGCAAAGGAAATATGGCAGTGGTGTATCAGACACAAAGTTTAGCTTACAGTAACTCATTTTCCTGGGAAACTTAATTTTAGAGCAGATAAAGAATCGAGACTATCTAGGAGGGAAACAGAATGGTGCCCAGATCAGTCCATTTACCAGAATATAATCAAGTATTTTGGAATCGAGCCTGATTTAGATTTGTTTGTCTCCAGGCTAAATTTTCAGGTCGAAAAATACGTTTCTTACAAGCCTGATCCTGGGGCCTTTACTGTGAATGCCTTTTACACTCCATGGAAAAATTTTGTTTTCTACGCATTTCCACCATTCTGTCTCATTCACAAGGTCCTTCATAAAATAAATAGTGAGAGACCACAGGAACTATTATTGTTCCAAACTGGCCAACCCAAGCTTGGTGGCCATATCTAATGTCAATCTTAAAATTTTTTTTCCTTTATTAATACCTAGAACAGACGAAACACTGTTTCTACCAGCGCGCCCAAGAATAATGCAACCACTACGCAATCAGTTTCAGCTTCTTGCTTGCCATTTGTAGGGAAAATTCTTGCTAATAACGGAATTTCAGAAGCTTCAGCCATTATCCTTAACTCCTGGAGAAGTACCACATGGCAAATGTTCTGTAATTCAAGGGAAATTCATCCCTTTTCAGCAACTGTAGCAGATGGAATTAGTTTTCTTTGTACACAATATCAGAATGGTTGTTCTTACAGTACATTTAACACTGCAAGGAGTGCCTAATCAGCTGTAGTGTTGTTCCAGGTGGACAATCATTTTGTAGTCATCCTTTTGTTATACGTTTTTTAAAAGAAGTCTTGGTTATTATAAAGTGGGTATTCTGACCGAGAACCCTGTAAGACCATCCCTCTCGTTAAGGTTTGCTGAGACGTTGTGATGTTTTGTGAAATGATGGGGAGGGGAAGACGGAAAGGGCTGAGAAAATAATATGGGCGTAAGGTAAATAAGTCTGGAATAGTAATCTGTCATGGTTTGTACGGGTAAATTGTAGTTTGAGGTGACTTTATGTGAAAAAAAAAGTTATTCCAAAGTGGGTATTCAAACCAAAATTATTGTACGGATTGTGTGTAAAAATAGGAGGGAGATGAATATTGGTTATTATAAAGTGGGTATTCGGACCGAGAACCCTGTAAGACCATCCCTCTTGTTAAGGGTTGCTGAGATGTTGTGATTTTGTGTGAAATGATGTGGAGGGGAGGACGGGAAGGGCTGAGAAAATAGTATGGGCGTAAAGCAAATAATTATGGAATAGTAATCTGTCATGGTTTGTACGAGTAAATTGTAGTTTAGGTGACTTTATGTAAAAAAACTAGCTATTCCAAAGTGGGTATTAAAACCAAAATTATTGTACGGGTTGTGTGTAAAAATAGGAGGGAGGTGACTGGGAAAAACTTAAAAGTTGTGTTAAGGGGGTAAGGAAAAATTGTATGGAAAAATTATTTTTGTCATGGTATGTGCATGTAAGGATTGGTTTAGGTAAATAAATTTTTAACGCGAAATGCAAGGAGTCAATTATCTTGTAATGGGAGCCAATGTAAGCCAAATTATGTTTGTGGTTCGTCAGGTTTTGTCTGTGAAATAAGTGGAGTAAACGCCAGCGGTCTAGTAATGTAAGGATTCAGAATCTTAGTTGAGTTTAATAACAGGGAATGAATATTCCGATATGGGGAAATAAGATTAAAGTTTAAATGTATAGTACGACACGTGTGCAAATTGAGGTGCTTATATACAGGTTTGGGAGTTCTGTGTAAAGCGTAAACTTATTCATAATTCTAACAAAACCGCGAAGGTTGGTGGAAGTGTAACCCGAGGTAATAGTGTATGAAATAGGGATAAATTTAAGAGAAAATTTGTATAAATCTTAAAATCATGTATATAAGACAAGAGCCTCAAGAGTAGCACCGTAAATAAACATAAAATCCTAAATATAGCGGGCGGCCAGGAAACTGAGTAAATTATGAAACTAAATAAAAGTGCTAGATCTAAGAACGAGAGCGCTTCATTCTACAAGGATGAGAACCTTTGGTATAAACTGTTTTAGACCGGCTCCTTAACTCATGTAACTCATCTCGTCAGGAACAGCAAGTCAAGGGAATATTGAGAGGTGAAATTTCACTTCAAAATTGTGTGTTTCAATGCCGTCGGCCGATGGCTACTGTCCGACACACCCGGTGATTGCCAAAAGGAATTTGAAATATAATATGGGCCAAACTCATACCAAAGGTTTAAAGTATGTACATTGGTCATACCTCTCGCAACACACACACTACGAGAGAGGTGCATACTCCTTCCGGCCCTACTCGTGCACACAGATTCACACGCAGACACAAATGAATGCAAATCGTACGTTCCATGCATACGTACACACGCACCCTGCTCACCATACCCGACACCCCGTGGCTCACACCCACACCACACACACATCTTGCACCACTTCTGGCATTCCATCTCTAATGTCTGTTCGTTCAGAAAATACTGTACTGACCTTTACAAACCACACATTAAAAGCCATTACTTATAAAAAACCCTTACTGCATACAAACGGTGTCGAAATATCAAAGATATCCTTCTCATTTGGGACTCACAATACCAATACCCACATTACGTCCTCCCCCCCCCCCCGTCATCCCAGTTTTTCCCAGCCTC
>JAOBRD020760778.1:0-13946 GCA_027575215.2 Hydrozoanthus sils
CCCCCCCCCCCCCCCCCCCCCCCCCCCCATCCGGCCTCCCAAGTACATTCATGTGAATAACTTTGGAACGCACGACAGTTTTACTTAATTCTTTTGATGCTGCCGGCTTTAATTGGAACAATTTTTTTAAAAAGAACTAGTGAGTGGCACATGGAAAAGATTGAATAAACTTATAAACTTTATTTTTCCGACGCGTTTCGTCTGAAATAACAGACTTCCTCAGGGAGTTTAAAAATTTGTCTTTAAAAAATTGGATCTATAGTCGAGTTAGTTTTTTCTGAACTGACGCTGTGTCACAAATGTGCTATATTTTTCATTTTCACCGGCTACCGGAAACCTAGTCACCGTGTATTTGTGACAGAGTCAAATTCCAACAATTCCAAATAAGATGTTTTTGTTTCTATATATTTAGTGCATGTTATCTAGTCCGTGCAACCATGGAGGAAGGAACCCGTTGTGGTTAAAAAAGAGCGCGGCGTGAATGCCAACAAGGCTGACAAAAAGGCAGAAGAAGCCAACGATACTAAATCTACTAAGGTGTCCAAGAAAATAAAATCACGAAAAGAAGCAAAAGTTAAATAAAGAAAACCCAAAGAAGATGAGAAGGCAGTAGTAGCACGCACCGATCGCCAGCAGACTGACCTAGAACTGTTGAACACAGGTATTCGCTTAATTAATTAATTAATTAAATGATAGTGTAGTTATAAGTCTCGGACCACCCCGGCCTCTTCCCGCCAGAAAATCCGGAATATTGTTTACAACTTCTATTTTAACATGCATTGCATGAGACTTTTTTTTTAATAAAGATTACATTTCTTCTACGTTTTTGTGCCTCAGAGCCTGGAACCTGATTAGACTGACTAGATTTGCTTTTTGATTATTTCTGGGGTCAGTATCGTCAGTGTCCCCGATTATCAATGCCACTCTTTAGAAAGGGGGTTTTTGTTGTTGTTGTGAATTTTTTAACAGTAATACGTGTATGCTAATCTTAGGTAACCGTGCCGAAGAAAAATTTAGCGTGCACCGTGAAATTGCGAAATTTTTAACCGTGTACCGTGTTTGCTACACCCCCATTGAGACCCTCTTAATTTATGGCGGGCCCTTTGTGCCGAAAATAACAATCGCTAGCGCTAACCTCCAATCCCTAGTGCAAATATGACAGTCGCTATTGATAGCATAACAATCGCTTTCGATAGAAAAGCAATCGCTATCGCTATTTTGCATTCGCCAGTGCTAAAATAACATTCGTTACTGCTAAATTGAAATTTTTAGTGATAAAATAACAATCGCGCGCTAGTGCTAAACTGAAATCGCTAGTGATAAAATAACATTCGCTATCGATGAAATAGCATTTGCTATCGCTATTTTTGCAATCGCTAGTACTAAAATGACAATCGCTATCGATAAAAAAGCAATCGCTAGCGATGAAAAAATAATTTGCAATTGCTATTGCTAGTCCCAGACCTCTCACGAGTTCGGACGCCTGCGGGTTTCTGGTTTGAAAAATCTTGTTTTCATGTTGATGTTTGTGTCAAAATGGCGGAAAATTTGGGAGATTCGTTTTTCGGTGCAGTCGCTTTAATTTTTCGTCAGTGTGCAATATTTGAAGAGACTCAGGACCCTGGAATTATTTAATGTGTTGTAAATAGAGTGATTTACTGACTCCCACGGTGTTGATTTTTACCTTCAACCACGCGAATTCGTTCTAAACTGGATAGATAGTTCAAATAGTTTCCAGCTACACAAAGAGTATTTTTGTAACCATCAATGTTTTCTGGCAGGGTTGATGAGGTTAGATAAACCTCAAAGGTTTGACACTCAAAGTTTCTTATATGTGGGAAGTTAGACAGTCTAAAACCGTGTTAACTTTATCAAATGCAGCAGTTTGCCTGAAACTCAAGGGAAATTTGACCTCTAGTATATATCTGCCCCAACCCACCCGCCAAAACTAAGTGTTATTTATGTTGAGTTGATAGCTTCGGAGAATGTTCTTCTTGAAAATGATCAGAACTGAACTCGAGCGTTTCCATAACCGGTAAAGCTGCTGCATATGTGTAAGCTAACACCTATATGTTACCATTGAGATCACAGTGTTTATGTACAGCAAATTAAATCTGCTCAATGGCTTTTTTATAATCTATGATATCAGTGGACAACAGTTTGACTTTGATCTGTTAGATCTTGCTTGTATTTGGAAGTTAATAAAGAATGTTGAAGAATGATCGAGTTCCAAAATTTACATATACTGAGCTGTTTCTTCAAATAGATTCAATGAGATTTCAAAAAGTAAAATTAGTAAAATTGAAAGGAAAAATATTGTGTTTTATTCCTATGTTGCTACATACAGACTGTTAACCATTTTTAACCCCAAGCCAGTTTACCAACATCTAACTTCTCTGTACATTACTTATACAAAATAGGTCATTTTGTAATGAGAAAATTGAATTTAACTTATCAAACAGCTGAAAACTATGGAAAATGAAAGCAAAACTCTCCTAAATTGGTACCATGAAAAGCATGGGTTCTAGTTGGGAGAACTTAGCAGTACATCATTTGGGATATTTGGGTCTGAAAGGGTTAAATACGCTGTAATACACAGGAAACAGATCTTAAGAACTATTATTCTCTAGATCTCCATATTTCTTTCCGAACATTGTGAAGGAACTCTTTGAAAAATTTTGCCTTCAATTACACAAAACTGCTGCCGAGTTTGTTATATAGTGCATGGCAAAATTTTGTATAGTTCTGTGCAAAATAAGACTAAGGAGATGCTGGTCATTGTACCATACCTCTTTCGACTGCAAAAATAACAGTCAACCACTAGAATGTAACAGCACAACAATTATATAAAAAAAGTAAGTTTGGTGCAAGTCATTAACCATCTTGGCAACAGTGTCATATTATTATAGACTCAAATTATGCTATTTCATCACATCAGATAAAGCTTTACTGGAAATGTTGGGGATTTGGGATGCTTGCCCATTCACACTTGTAACATATGTACTATAATAGTTTTAAAAAACTCAAATCTTTGTCAATTTTGAAGACAAACTTTGCAAGTCTACTTGTACCTAATGTGATGAAAATAGCAGGACACAAGTCTATTATCAAGGCAAAGGCATGGCTGCAAGCTTTTGCTGTTCTTAGACACTGTAAGCATTGTCAAACATACTGCAGCAAGGCAATTCTTTTTTTAAAAGTCTTGAAAGTAGATTGTACAGTACTTTTTTTGACATGTCGTTCAGTTTTATTTGAGTAACTCCATTCAGGACTCTTGTATACAGTTGTTTAGACTATTCACCACACGTGAAATAATTCCAGGGTCCCGAATCTCTTCAAATATTGCTCACTGAGTCAGCAACGAAGAACTGAGTCGACCGCATCGAAAAACGAATCTCCCTAATTTTCCGCCGTTTTCACACAAACGTCAACATGAAAACGAGGTTTTTCATACCAGAAACTTGCAGGCGCCCGGACTCGTGAGAGGTCTGGGACTAGCGATAGCGATTGCAATATTCTTTCATCGCAAGCGATTGCTTTTTTTATCGATAGCGATTGTCATTTTAGTACTAGCGATTGCAATCAACAAATTTAATTATGTTGCTATGGCAACTACTTCCAAAATCCAAAACGGCGGCCATCAGACCAAGTGTTCGATTTGTAAATTTTTTTTTAAAAAATCCCAAACAACTATAAATAATTATAAACATGATTTCTAACGAAAAACTGTTCAATTGGCCTAAAGTACGGGAATGATCGAGCTTAGAGTGGGGAGAGATTCAAATCTGAGACTTCTGCCTTGTTAATTTTTCTCTAGGGAGCGAACACCGATCGCAAAATTCCGCTTAAACACCTCAAATCGCGCCCAAAATATACACAAGAGACAAGCAAAAGTTGAACTCAAGGTAGGTGAACTTTATTTTCAATAATAACAATTTTCGAAATTTAGTCAAAATTATAAGACTTAGTAGGAATGTTTGTACTATACCGTTGTAAAACCATCCCTTTCTCACAATAAGCTTGGGGAGCCTGTGGTCATAGGTATTGCGCAATAGGTCATCAAAAGTTGAAAATAGTGGAAATTATACATAATAGTGAAGGTTATCACAGCAAGTTATGTTTTATTTGTTGCTTTCTTGTCTCAAGAGTATTTGTAATCTGAAATCAGCAATATTTTTTCATAATCCCCCTCCCCTCCTTCAAACGCAATAAACATATATAATAAACAAATAAAAATAATCAAAAACACAAACACATTTAAAGTAAAACTTCAAAGGTCTATGAATTGTTTCATTCATTAGAAAACTTTTCCACAAAACTTAAAAGTTTTCAATGAATGGATCGCGAGAAAAACGAGTTTTTTTTCAAAATTATGACGTCACAATGGCGTCACAGCGACGTTTCACTCAAGGAAGCTACATAAAATTTATTCTTTTATGAAACCCTATCTAACCTCCAAGTTTGGTTTCCATATCCTTTATCGTTCTAGAGTTATAGGCCGCGGGAACCTTTCCCCCCCTCCGGTATGGGTAGGGTTAAATGTAATATCAATGATGTAACTTTATAAATAAACCAGACGCCGTTTAGGAGTGAACTCGGGCTTTCTATGGTTTCAACGAGGCATTAAAACTGGGGGTATCGTACTTTTTGCTTTAATTAGTTGAAGCTGCTGAGTATTGGCTCAAGGTCGGGCAATTGTTGCGAGAATTTTACAATATTATTCTGATCTATAATCTATGTAACGGTCGATCGCGAGTTAGCCAGCATTCAGTCTCAGAACTCCACTACGGTTTTTACTATTTGTTAATGGCCTGATGATGTCGTAGACCGGCGAATCAGCTCGGAACTTTAAGTCATTTCTTATTTTTTTAGCAGTTATAGCTCTAAGCTTCTGAAATTGAATTCTAACTTTTTCAAATACTGCAGAGCTATAATTACTGTACAATATTTCGACTGGCCATACCAGTCTTTATCAGGTACAATTGAGAACCGTTACGAATTCACGCTCAATATATATAAGAAAGTGATTGACAGGACTGGAAACGGGGGTTTAGAATGTTTCATCTCTGGCATTTAAGCCATTAGGTTCTAGGGTTTTAGGTTTTATAATTAGAGTAGCTTCTCTAGCTTTACGAATGAAATCTCAGGAAGAAAATATATTTTCGATAGGGATGAGTTGCATGTCAGTGGCAGGGTGGTTAGGGTTAGAGAGGGAAATGTTCGGATACAGTTATTGTTTAGATATGCTGTTAGAGTTATCAAAGGTAAGGCGGTGTTTGTTAAATCTTTCTTTTAAGCGTCGTTTAGTTCCATCTACGTATTGCTTGTTGCAAGTGAACTGGTACACGTCTTAAGGTGCGAGTTTCGCTGGTGGAAAGAAAGGTGTAATGTGTTAGTTCGTCATTAATGTAAGGGCAGGTAGCGCAACCTGCCCTTACATTAATGACGGACTAACACAATACACGCAACAGTTAAGGACAAACCTAAGAAAGCAGTTGTAAAGTAATTGTGCTAATGAATGTCCATTTTCAACGATAGATGATTGTCAAATTTAATAACACTAAAGTATGTCAGTTCGTGCTATTGACGTTACATTCCGTGATCATGAATGTCAAAAAGTGCTATAGATTGCACGGCGATGCTATTGAGTGTTCATGCATTTTGAAAGTTTTCTCCACGCTAATAAATTTTGGTATGGCGTTAATTATTGTATAGGGATTTTATTGAATCTTTACGCTTGGCACAAATGAACTACTATTTTGCGTTAATGGCTAGTAAAATGTGTGATAGCAAGATGAGCGTACAGAGATTATATAGCAAAATTTCGCAGCACTTCAGTTTTCTATTGAAAGAAAATTTAGATATATATTCACACTATGCCTTTATTAGACAAAGGCTAATTTAAACTTTTGTTCTTTGTCTGTTAAAGTTTTGTTACCATTTTCTACCAGGTGCAGTTCTCAAAAATCATGTTGTTGACAAGCATGACTTCCTTTCAGAGGAATACTGCCTGACACACTGCCTGAAAAATCCAGTTTGCTACTAAATCAACCACAAGAAAAGTTTTTCAGAAAGCATTTGCGAAATCAATGAAGAAACCCGTGAAACGAGGCCTAATTCCTACAAAAAAGCGACGTCAGATTGGACTTATTATGAAATCAGAGGTAAGCCTTCTCCGCACTGTAAAAACTAGATTTTGAAATCGTTATTTCTATATTTAAACCGATACAAAGTGACGATGGTAAATTATGGCTTCTGAGTTTCATAGTAGAAGCACGTAAAAGATTCTAGCTGTTCAGGTGCAGTGTGAAGGGTAAGAAGGATTAATAAGAAAACTGGACAAAAGGTTTTGTCCTTAATATTATAATCTAGTGGCCATTTAGCTCCAGTTAAAAGGGTAATCGTTCCTTTTGCAATTGCGTGTTTGGTGGAGGAACTAGTGTTGATAAGAAACATAGCACAAAACAATTCTTGTAAAATCTTGTTAATTTCAGCCAAGACTCTCTCAACGATTTTGAAGTCAGATGCTCCAGATGGCTCGGCTTTCACCGGAACATCAGTTTCACTTAACTGTTTCGCCATTGCAAGGCCTCATGCTGATTTCTACGAGTTTTATCATTAAGAGAGGTTGTTATACAAAGGAAACTCCTTTACATACACAAGGCAAAACCTAACAATATCTGACAGTGGGATTTATAAGTGTGTTCCATCCAATGTTACGGGACGTGGAGATGAGGGATAATCCAAATTTATGTAACTGGTAAGATGTTAGCAAATCTAGGATCTCACAGGAATTAAATATTAGAAACAAATGAATTGATAAAAGGCCGTATCAGTATTGGTAAGATTACAATTAGAAATACTGTTATCGAGAGTCGTTTTTGTCGAACTTGGTATTTTAGCTATTGTTTAATAACTGTTTTACAACGGAAATTCAAAAATCAAAGAAACTCAATAGCGGGTTAACTACTTAAATCTGTTCTTGGAAAGGGACAACGAGAGAAGGGCAGGCAAATTTGGACTAGGCCACAGGCAGATTCCTACTTAACTACTTACCTGTCCTGAATTTTTTGACTTGAATTATTTTCGAGCTTGATACAAACGTATTCCTATTACTTATTATTTTCAAAGGTTCTTACTAAAGTTCTAATGCTGCCTTCGGGATATCTAGAATTTATATATTGTGCTCTACTGCTTTCGTCAAACATTCAACTTTATTTTGGGCTCCGTCTTCTTCTATCAAAGGAAACATCGAAGACAGATTGGCTAGTCTTGTGTTTTTTGGGATTTGAAGGGCTCAGACAAAAACTATCCTGTTTTCCTTCCTAAAGTTTGACAGTTAACCTTTTGTATTAAAGAAAAACATACATAAATTGGTAACAATGGAGTAGTGCCAGCTTTATAATCATGAGCTAGCGCTATGACGGCCGCGCTTGTGCTGTAGCGTTTACCCCTACTATTTTGGCCTTCGTATCATTTGCAGAGCTCTACACTTGAAGTTTTATCATGGTAACCTCAGTCGGCGAAAGATGAAGTTAAGTCATTGTTGAAGGCCTGCATTGGACCTCTAAGAGACAAATTAGGCTTAACGGAGAAAAATTTTGAACAACTTAAGAAATCGTCGGTCATGCATTTCTCGGTGCAGTACGACGAGCTGTTGAAGCAATCCATCACTAGCCACCTCCACTTCGGGGGATAATTGTGAACTATTAATTGATTTTGAGGCGGTTGTCAAAATGGCGTCGTGTTACCCGTTATAGACGAGGAAATGATTGCTTTAAACGAAAAACCATTCAAGAAACTACGAAGAGGGCAACAAGATTTGGCTTTTTGGTTTTAATGGTTAGGACAAAATTTTTCTTTCAAAATCTGCTTAAAATCCACGACATTTATGTTCTTCAAAAACCTTGAAGAATGTAAACGAAACTCAAATGTAAACGAAGCGCGCGTGCTAGAAATAGGAAAAAAAAAACCTTAAATTTTGTCCTTTCTTTGAAAAATGAAGTGCTTTTTATCCCTATCTTCTGGTAAATACTGAAACAACTATCCCCTCAGGGTTGGTGTCTAGCTCTAAATATATCCACTGCTTTTATTCACCTCCCCTTCTGGGGATAGTAGTTAAAATTAATATTAACATAACTAGCTCTTGATTTTAACAATTTTATCACATCTTGGTTCTTTTTAATTTATGGATCAGGACCTTGAAAATTATACTTGCTTGAGAAACCTTGGTTGTTTTTAAATTCAGTTTCCTGTGGCCAAATAGCGCTTTCTTGATGAAGATTGATGTATTTAAAAAGTATATATATTATTGTCAGCGTTTCTCGGTTCGAGTTCAGTAGATTATAACAATGACAAGGACCTTGACATCAACAGCATTTTAAAACAGTACTAAGCATCAGCCTTAGCTCATGGAATTGTCAATTCCATCAGTTTGCTATTTTTCTGCGTTTCAGATCCATTCCTCCTTCTCTTCCCCAAAGCCAGACTTACCGATTACGTCAAGATTCCAAAACTGTTTACCACCCTTCTGTCGGCTGCACAGTGTGTTTTTGGATGAAAACATCTGACTCTCGTAATAAAGGAACACCGTTCAGCTACACTGCGTCGTTCGTATAGGGAGGTTTTAGCGATGAGTTCCAGATATACAATGGCCTCGAGCTCTACATTAAAAAGTAAGTACTGCTCAAGGTAAAATCAACTATTCTACAATTAATTGGTTGTATACTGGAAACCATTGGTTGTATACTGGAAACCACTTGTAAGGAACTCAATTTAATCCAACATTGAATTTTGTTACAGATTTTGTAGATGACGTTCACTGCCGCCTGGTTATCCCAGTTAGTAAGACACCAGTCTGTCGTGCGGGAGGCCCGGGTTCGACTCCCTGATTTTCACTCATAAAAATAACTGGGAAGAAGGTGGTGCAAAAACGTGCAGCCGGCCCGGTTCCTCAAAACCCGACTGTTAGTTCTAACCCAGGGTTAATTTCTTAACTGATATTCCCCTTTCCTACCTTCTGGAGCTTGCTTTGGGTTGAGGTATTTGTTTTATTGGTAAATCTGATCAGAATTATGTTAGTATAAAAAGCTTTACTTGTAAAGAAATTATTGTTTGAATTTTGTCTTAATCTAGGGTTAAGTTAATCGGGGTTTGTTATTATGATGATTCCTAGAAAAACTCATTTTTTTTGATTAGCTAGTTCAGATTTCAGAAAATCTGTATCATTTTGTTAAGTAGTCTCAATCGCGTTTCAGCAAATACAGAGAAACCAATTCTTTGAAAGTCAGTGACGGTCAGTGGCACCATATTTGTGGGACCTGGGAGAGTGCCAACGGTTCATGGGCTTTTTACGATAAAGGCAAAGTCAAGAAACGAGGGAAGAACTTCAGAAAAGGTGAAACGATAGTAGCGGGAGGTGCCTTATTCCTTGGACAAGAATTGGTTGGTGAGGTATTTCGGAAAGACCAGTCTTTCGTTGGTGAAATGACAAACGTAAACATGTGGAGCAGGGCTCTCTCCGACCAGGAGATATCAACAATGAGCAAATCATGCATGCTAGGCCAAGGTGACGTCATGAAGTGGAGTGACGTAAAAGGTCATTACCATGGAGACGTCAAAGAAGTTCCACTCCTCACTTGCCTCTAAGACAAACTTCGTAGAACAACTGTGTATAACCATCTGACCATTAAACTTTAACCAATATATAACAAAGCCATTTTAGGTTACTATCTGGCTCACGGTATCCAGACTGGACGGTGTTGGTCTCAAGTAATTAATGTTTTTTTTTGTTTTTTGGGGGGTGGTGTTGGGAAAATGGAGTTTCAAATATAAAGATGTTGTTATACAAGTTCTAACAATACTTTGCAAGTATGTTAATAAATGCATGGTTCTACAAAATGTTAACCTATAAATCTTTGTTGGTGTCACTGTAAGGTAGATGGCTGATGGCCGGGATACCAAGATCTCAGTAATCAGCTAATTTCTCGGACGATTCTCAGTAATCAGCTAATTTCTCGGACGATTCTCAGTAATCAGCCAATTTCTCGGACGATTCTCAATAATCAGCCAATTTCTCGGACGATTATTAGTAATCAGCTAATTTCTCGGACGATTCTTAGTAATCAGCTAATTTCTCTGACGATTTTCAGTAATCAGCCAATTTCTCGGATGATTATCAGTTCTTGTTTCTTTAACCCTTTTCTATTTCAAACGACACAGCTCAGCAGTTGTTTGCGCCATTCCTAAGTCGCCAGTATATCGCTTGCACTTTTGTCTTCTTCGCGGAAAATATTTACAAATACTTTGGCGATCCCAATAATGGAAACCACCATGAGTATGAGAAGATTTTGACAGGAACTGCATGCCTCAATTAGATTCACTGGGCATGCTCATGTACGTGATAAATGAATGATACATGCATGGTCTAGGAGAAAAGTCCTTTTAAAACCACAACGCTACAAGTTGTAGTTGTTTTAGCTTACAAATATTTCTTTCTATATATTTTGGAAAAATAGTTTCTAATTAAGCATATTCTCTTTACATTTTACATTTGAATGCATAGCTAAAACAATTTGATTTCAAACGAGTAAAAAACAATGTGCTGCTTGGAAAACTGGGAGAATGTCGTGTTTTATACAAAACTCCTCGATACACGAACCTTTCTTGCAGTCAAGTCATTAAAAAGTACGATTGCTATCGATGCGATATCTACCTCTACAAGCAGAGTTTCACAACTTGGATATAAAAATTCAAAATTCAACCGCCACATTGTGTTTTACGGGTAGAACCCTAGATGATAACAAATTTAATTTTATATGGTCCTTCATTACCTGAAAAAGATTTCCACAAAAAAGTCAATTCGGTGACTGGCTCTTTTGCGACAACGCTTAATCGAGATGCAAGCGCCTTAAGATCAATTAGTAAACAGTATCGGTATCCTAAAAATTGAGCAGAGCGTCCTCGTACCCTTCACCCTCATATCCGAACATCCACGACAAATCTTGTTCTTGATCGCCGTGATCGTACTTTTTAATGACTTGACTGCAAACATGTATCGAGGAGTTTTAACGCGAAACAGACATGCCCACCGTTTTGAAAGCAGAACGTTGCATTTTTCAGTTTAAACTCATTTTTACATGCTTGCAGTTTAAATTTTCCCTGGAAAATTCAATTCGGCATAGGCTTAATCTTCGGTTCGGAACCGCCGAATTCCCTATAACCTCTTTTGTAAGAATGGGTGGCGGAAGCAAAAAATTATTGGGGAGGGAGGGGGAACACAGTGCGGAATTTGTAATAGTTCGTTATAAAATCTGAGATACCTTTTTCAAAAGTTGTTGTTGTTAGCCATAAATAATTTATCCCATATTATCCCAAACCACTATCCACACTGCATACATTATATATCATACCCAACATGAATAAATTATATCACTCCTGAACTTCGGAGGCCAAGGAAAGGTTGCTTGCAAACCGCCCTCTTGCCGAGACAAGGAAGAAATTTCTTTTTCCGCGAGTAGACACGTGGCTTGAATTTAGTAGGTGTCCTATGGCGAATGTTCAGTTACCTAGAAAGTTGGCAGAACCGGGGGGACAAGCGGTACATTGTAAAATGAAAAGGGCCGAATCGACCCCAAAAGCCAATCCGGTCCCACTTTTCTAAAAGCCACTTTGGCCCACATTGGTCGGTTTTGACCCTAAAAAGCCAAAGCAGGTCAAAAAGGTACTAATTCTGCCCTTGTGATTTCTAAATTGGCCCCTATAAATCCTATTTTGGCCCTTTCTATCAATTCGGCCCTTGAAAGGAGCCAATTTTTAGCCCCTTGAAAGGGGCCGTTTTGGAACCCATCCACCCTGTTTAGTAGATTGAATTATTTCTGTGATTTTTTTTCTCTTTCTTTCGATTCCCCATTTTGTTGTGCGACTGATTTTTGTGCAGCCATCTATACATGCCAAATTATTGATCTTCTCGATGTACATACTTTGTCCTGCTTTACTGAGTTCTTAGGGACCTCGGGCTTAGAGAGTCGTCAGTGATCCCCATTGCTGGTTTAAAGCGAATCCGCTCCGTAAATCAACTTTTTCTCCGCGGGATATGCCGCCACACTGTAGAAAAGATCGGTTATAATCTGTTCCGAAAATTTTATACTGTGGACGATTTATATAATATCAAGTTTTCCACCAACGAACTGGCAGATTTCGAGGCAGGTTGGCTATAAAAATACGAGTTTTTAACAGAAACTACAGATCGAATGGCCGTGTAAGTTATCGAAGTTTGAAAAGTGAAATTAGATCAATTACTGATTTTAGCGTCAAATCAACATTGATGACGTTTTTCTCTTTCGGAAAACGACGGGGTCGACGAAGGAGCCTCGACTGCCTTCAACGTCCCCCGGTTAGTAATTAGTACGCGCGCCATTGTGAGACGTCACTAAGTGGCCAGCGGCCAAACAACTGAACATGCGCACTTTCTTTGGCGCCAAGAAGCAACGGTTTTTATCGAAGAGAATTTACTTATCTCGTCGTTGGAAACGGCTAAGTTTATTCAAAATATTACTATTTACTTTTAACCAACGCAATTTTGCTAATTCTGTTGATGTTTTTTGTATGTTCACTGTCGGAATCGAATAGCGAGACACCAGACTTGTAACAACAAGTTCGACCACAGGAGGCCAATACTATGAATGAGTGATGTATCGAGCAAACTTATAAGACTTTGTATGGGAATTTCGAATTTCACCGTTATCACTGTAAATAATGAAATAAAGGAACTTTTACCTGCCTTAAGTGTTACTTTGTGTCTTTCTTGCTCTGTGGTGGCGATTTTAAGCCATTTCGATAATTTTCAGTCCCTCAGCTTTCCTCCTCTATAGAGAAAGACAAGGATGGACACAAATCCACCGCCTCCGAGCTGACCCACACTCGATCGTTGCAAAATTTTTGCTCATAAATCGCGTCCCCTCGCTTTCAAATTCCACAAAACCAAAGGTAGATAGGTTTCCAAACGTTTGAAACGCTGAATTTTAAAATGGTATCTTTAGCATATGTAACTTCTTGTAAGAGGACACCATTTCATACTGAAGCTCAGCAAAATTTAGAATATTTTCAACTTTCTCTATGTATCAAACTTGTAACACAAAAGGTCGTGTAGCAAATTGACAGAGCTCTGCAGTGTTTTCTTTTGTGAATTATGGTTGCCTATGGATTTTTTAACACTTTGTTGCCATCTTGTTTCAAAAATTGATTTTCTGCTATTTTTTCCTCATATTCAGCATTGGGTTTCTGTTTCACTATTAGTATCAAGTAAATGAGATTAGCCCTTGAAAGATGGGTATACTTGGTCACTCTCCCTAACTTCTAGCTCCCAATCTGTTTAAGTTCAACAGAGAGCCCTTGTCAAAAAGATGGTTTACTCTAAGCTCAAAGTGCCTGGTGTTTTGAGATGGTTTTGTTCATCTGGTATATGAGCATTCCCTTTCTTTGTTTCAGTTTTCATGTTTTTATCCCCCAGACCCATTGTGCAGTCAAAACTTTTACTGAACTAGGAGATGGAATATAGTCATCTAAAAACACCAAGGCCCGGTTGTTCGAAAGCCGATCAACTTTAATCCAGGATCAACTCATAACAAAACCTATTGGTTGTCATGGTAATTAACCCTGGATTAGGGTTTATAGTCTTTCGAACAACTGGGCCCCAGGGCTCTTCAAAACCTAATTAGTGCTAATCCAGGGTTAACTACCATGGTGACCAATAGGTTTTGTTAAGAGTTAAGTTAATGGGGGTTTTTAGGAACCAGACCGAGGCAGTTGTAGTTGAGAGTGAACTATCTCATTGCCAAGGGCGCTCTGTCGAACTGAAAGGGAATGGAAGTGTTGGTCAGCGGACTCACCTCACCCAGGTGACACGGAACTGACTCTGGCTCGGAGTCAGGATGGAGTATTAGTTC
>JAOBRD020760889.1:0-13943 GCA_027575215.2 Hydrozoanthus sils
CCTTAACCTCCACTATTGTTTTGGCCTCTTTATAGGTTCAAACATGAAATAACTCGCACTTCAAGATAACTTAATACTGCACATTAAAATCAAGACCACTTCCAACACTGACATGACTCCGACCTCATAGACCTGAACCGAGTAAGGACAGTCGCAATTGAACTTGCTGATAAATGGATACCGTTTCCACTTATCTTAAAACATTTTTCATTAATGTCCTTTGCAACCAGAGGACCCCCCTACCCAACCCCCTTCCCTGTAGTGGTGCCAAATTCTAGGATGCCCCCTAATATGGCTGCAGAGATTCTGATTAATTCTAACTCTTATATCATTACGTCTCAAATCTCGATTGAAAGTTTTTCAAATGTTTGAATTGCCTTTTTCAAAAAAATATGATTAACCACGACAAAACGATTCCGCCAGCATGCGTTGGATCAACGAATGATCTACTGATTGGGCTATCGAAGTTGAAATGTAAATGAAAAAGAATAGCCAATACAACGCAGAATTTAAAATTTTTTCATACAATATTTTGGCTAGCCTTCATTTGCTTTTTTCGTTCTTTCTAGTTTAACTTTAATGTAGATCTTAGGTTTTTTCCCTATTGGTATGTAAACAATCATTTAGTTACGGTCAGAGTTTTTCTAGTGACGCGCGTCAAATAGGACATTACTTGACATGTTACCTGAAGCCACTGGTAACACCTTTTGATCTCTTCGTTTAGGATCAAATTGTTTAAAAAGAAATAAGAAAAATTACTTATTAAGCGAGCGCCGAAGGCACGAGAACAAAACTCGAAGCGACGAGCGTATCAAGCTATATACCGCTGATAATGTTGGCAACAATAATAATACTGATAATTTTGAAGACAACAACCAAGATATATAAAGACAATGGCAGCACAAAAACATCGAGAATGGCAACAACGTGGGCAATGAAGCCCAGTGATAAAAGCGTTGAAAACACAACCGTTTAATTAGTCAATAACAATAACAATGTCAACAGTAGTAACAAGCAACAGCAGTGTCGACAGCCGTATCAACAATGATGCAGTTCGGTAGTTGTTACCGTACCGTTTTTTACAATAAGTATAACCCGCACCCCCACATTTTTATTACTAAGTCAAACAAATTCAACAAATAACCCGCACATTTTATACTTGTAGCCAGATCAACTTCAGAATCTAACAGATAACCTGTGAACACCGGTACATAAACCGCACCTTCTCCAATACAACTACAAGGCAAAATTAACAGATAACCTGCGGGTTACAACCCGGAAAATACTGTATAGTCAGTTGCATGCTCGTTACACTCAACTGAAAACAGCTACTAACATACATACATGTACCGGTGTTCACAGGCCACAAAGGGTCAAATTTTAGGACCAATTTTTGGGCTTACATGAGCCATGGACCCTATACCTAATTTTTCTTTGTCTTGAGTCTCGATAAAATAAAACTCCATTTATATTTAACCCAAACTAGACTGAGCTTGGGCACACTATATTCAAAAACCCTTTTTCACAGAATGACACTGCAGTGCTGTGCCCAAACAACAGTGATATGGAATGACATTGTAGCTAGTTTTGATCAACTTAAAATTAAAAAGTCGATAACTTGAAGCTTCTAAGTCTTCGCCGCGGGAAATTTTTAAGATGCTGATCCTCGGAGAGCTATAGTTTTGTCGGAGCAAATTGAATCTATAGTTTTCACAAAAAAATATTAAATTTTGTGAAATGAAATTACAAAACTTGCGTGTATATAAATGAATATTTCAGAGACGAAGTTGAGAGGTTATTTAGGCAAATAATTGTTTTATCAACATTTTTCCAGAAGGTGACTTGAAACTGATCTGAAACGTTTTTTACCCGGAGTTTAGTTTTCACTAATTAGCACAATTGTCAAAGGAATATTGAATTACTTTTGAAAAGGGTTATGCAACCTTAGTGCTTTTCAGAATAGCGTTTTCTTTCTCGGACTTTTACTCTTCCTCCTGAAATGCACAAAACGTATACGAAAAGCGGCCAATTTTTCACATGCTGCCTCTAAATTACCTCGCGCGAGGTGATAATGGCCGGCATTTTACGTCAACCTCAACCAATGAGAGGAGGAGAAACTCTGTAATCACCTGACTAATTTTACTTAAGATAGACAATAACAATAACTTAAGCGACATCGAAGATGTTTGATATAAATCTTTCACATTCTTTTTTCTTTTAGCTTAGAGTAATTTTGCAGAGTGGAAAACTCAGAGCTTCTTTCATTTATTTTCTAACTATTATTCGATCTTCATTTAAATTATTACCGAGTACTTACCGAGTATTTAATTTCTTATCATTAGAGTAACTATTTCTCCATCTGTGTGTGTACGGAGAAATTACTCCAATTAGACCTTTGTAATCAATATTGAAATTATCATTTTGTCGATCTTTTGATGTTGACATATTTCCATGTATCTCTGTCAGGGGCAGTGACAGCGAAAAATATAGTTCATTAGAATCAAATCTGAATTTATAGTAAATGACTGCAACTGAAAACTTCGGACTCTAGGATTAGTGGGTGTTTCATACAAATGATAAACTCGATAAGCTGCGAAAACCTAAGAAAATTTTGACAGCTTCTGTTTTTTTTTATCCCCGACACGTGATCCGCACTAATCACTTGACCTGGGTACTAACCAAAGTGACCAAGATGGCGGAAGTTACGGAAGGGATAAAGACCATGAAGCTATGTAAGTTTACCGTCTCTTTTAATGTTGATGCCGAGGAAACGTATATTGTAAAGGAAGCCGGTAGCCCTATATTTTTAAAACCCAGTTATCAAGAAAACTAGTCTCATCTAGATCATGCCCAAAGGTTAAATTTTTTTGCTGTTAAGTGTTTATACAAGCTTTTTAATAGCCTGCTCGTGACCATGTAATTTAGTATTTGGGTAATGTTATTTTTCCCTTTTTATTCGCTTCATTTCTAAAGTCTTTAACATCGTTACGGTTTTTAGATCGAGTAGATTTTGGCCGTTTGGGCCAGATCAGCTACTAAAGTCACAGTTTCTTTGAAGTATTTTCTCCAAATCAATTTCGGGGTGGGCTTAGTGTAATATTAATTTGCACGCAGTGTGTGCCTTATTATGTAATTGTGTGTTTTATTTTATTCAACGAAACTGATCACGATTTGCTCAGCCATTATAGGGCTATATCGTGGAAGTATTTCGTATGAGGGGAGGTATCGAACTTTAAACTGAATTTAATATGATTTTGTTAAGTACTGATTATAACCACAAATAATTACGAGACATAATATTCCATCTGCCACACCACAAAACTAAACACTCAATATATATAGTGACTAGTGTACATACAATCGTCGCAGATAATTTGGAAATTTTCAAACGACTTATTGTTTGCAATTTTTAGGAGAACATATGATAAATATGTATAAAACTATTTACATAATTTATTTAATCTGGCCAAAATGCCAAAGTTTAACAAAATGTATGCTGTAGATTATCTCTCATCTGTGAATGTGTCAAGGTTTTATAATTGATTTTTGTTTTCGGTTATTTAGTTCACTTAGATTTTAGTTTAAGTTTTTGTTTTAGTTTTATGAACATAGGTAGCTATTTTAAACATAAGAGCACTGAACTATGTATTACATTCATACATACATGTATACATGCTATACATACAAAAAATTAATTCATACAATACGGACATCCATCCATCCACTTATACATATACTTGAAAGCCAGCTGTTTGTTTATTCTGGTGGCTCAAATATGCTCAACATTAAATGGAGCTTGGTATCATCTAGTTTTCAGGAGTTCAATTCGTTTACGATTTGCATTAAATTTATACTTAAAAATAAAATATACCAATGTGCCCAACTGCCTTGATTTTGGTTGAATTGCCCTGACTTGAAGAAAAACAACCCAATTTTTACAATGATCTGTTTTCATATTTTTGCTGTAAACGCCCCATGGATACTTTTCCCAGGAGAGCATTACTTAGGGACATAAAGGGTAGCGACAATCGTCAGAAAAGTTCCAAAAGTATCTTAAAAAATACCGTTGAGGCATACAAATTTTTCTACCAAAAAAATACTTCTTGGTCTAAAAATTGCCCTTAAAAATGCCAATTAAAAATTTTGACATTTTTAAATTGAGTAACTAATGGGTTGCTGCAAAATCTCACCATGTTGGGCTGAAAGTGATATACATAAAAGAAGGCATATATGTAGTAATGCATTTGCCATAGGACCTTTGTCCTTTCACTTTTTATTCAGTACACTAAAAGACATTTCTCATTTTTCAGACCTGAAAAATACCAGGCTTTGGGCTTAACATACGTTTTTCCTTTATCAACCCCTAAATAGAAAAATACAATACTGACTATCATTTTTGATGCCCCAAAAATACAATGGTTGTACCTACCACACCAATATAGGGGGCACACCCCCTGGACTCTTCCCCATTCATTTGCTGTAATATAGATATATAAGTTTAAACTTAAAAAACTTTTTGTTTTTCCTGGTTTTCTGAGCTCCAAAGGTTGGACACTTTTACATAATTATGTTTAAAGTATTTTTTTAGGATTCCCCTTTGACCATTTCAATTCTAATTTACAACTATATAATTATAGTTCATAAAATTTGGAAATTGTTCAGGTCAAATACAAGAAAACTTTTAAATGTTTAGGAATGCAGAGCTATAACACACTAATGTACAACACATCTAGCATACAAGTGTTCAAAGTGATTAAATAACAACGTTCCCCCATGGTCTCTCTCCCCCCTCAAGAGAGAGACCCTGGGAAGAAGGAATCAAATAACTGCAAAAGGATGTTCCTGAAATAGAATAAAAAAGAGTAGACTGGCACAGATTTAACATTTGCTGTACACAACATTTGGTTAAACTTGAATAATTAACACCACAAAAAATCTAAACCCTGGTTCATTATATCTTTTCTCAAATTTTTTCACAGGCCCCTTCAATTCAGCCCCCATTTCTAGCCTAATTTAGTATCTCTCCTAAGTATTAATTAATTGAATTCATGCTTGCTTTATTTTTAATATCAATTTATTTTATTAATTTCAGATTCAGATGTTGAGAGAATTTACAGAGAACTCAAAGAGGTACTGTTACAGTAGTAGCCATAAATGTTTACTAACAAAATGTGTCATTTGATAAGCAGACAACTATAATATTCTTGGCAGAGGCTGTTAGTAAAGAATAGCGGATTGTGGCTGTGAAATCTGTTGTTTTGTAGTTGTGTTTTACTACACCAGTCATTAACATTTAGAAAAAAAAGAATGAACTGACAGCAAAATTATATGCTTGACTTAAAGAGCATATGACACGGGATAAGTTTTTCAATTTTCAAAAAGTATACTTTAAAAAACATTGGTTTGCCAAGTTTGAGCTGTAAATACTGAGTTACTGGTATCTAATTTATATATATCAGTGTTTAATAGTTTCTATAATCAGGCCCGTTGGAACAAAATTGATATGGGGGGGGCTGTGAGCATAGCATAGAGGCACAGTCAGCAGTATTCGTACATGGAAACAGTGAATAATGAAAAATTGTTGGAGGGGCTACAGCCCCATCCCCCCCCCTTTCCGATGGGCCTGATAATTATGTGTAGAAGTGCCTTAGGTTCACTGAGTGCATGTATACAAGTTCTTTGGAAATTGTGTTGGTTCTCAGTTGTTTGCAGTTACAAAATATAGTGCTTAGTGTTTATGTTTTCAAGAATTACTCTCTATTTAATTTATCTTTTATTAATGCTGGCTTTCCAAATGTTGCTTATAACATTATTTTTTAATTTTTTTTCTATTTGAAACTTCATGGCACAATACAGCTTGGCTGTGATGAGGGTGAACCACTAAAAGTAGAAGATGTTTGCAAGTTCGATCAATACCACTACTATGGCACCCAGGCAGTGAAAGAGGCAATTAAGATACTTGGTGTAAGGTGAAATATTTCTAGGCTTTGTTTTTCTTGATAAGAAATAAGCACTTCAATTTCGGTGGATTGTAGCTTCGGTGCTCGGTTGATATTCTGCCACTATCCACCTCAACTGAATTAGAACAGGTGTTAAATATATTATTATTATTATTATTATTATTATTATTATTATTATTATTGTTGTCATTATTATTAGGAACTTCAGAGTAGCCAGCTGGCTATGAGTTATAAAAATCTACTGTACAAGTAGTTGCCAGCATTCGTTTTTTGGTAGCATTGGTCACCCACATATGGCAAGTTCAAGCCCTGTGATGGTTCCATTTCCAAGGAATACAGTCAAACCTCTTTAAGACAGACACCTTCGGGATTGGTGGTAAATTTCTGTCTTAGAAAGGTCTCTGACCTTATAGAGACTTTCAAAAAGTACTGTAACAGCTTAAAATGACTGAATGGGAAAATGACGGGGACCAAGATTTGGTGTCCATTTTCTAGAGAAGTCTGTCTTACCTGGGTGCCCATCCAGAGGGGCTCAACCGTATTTAAATTTTGCATTACCTAATACAAGTGTATTCCGAATCTCTTCTAAGGTCGGAAAGTAACATATGTGATGTGGGATCAGGTCTTGGAGGACCTGCGAGATATTTGTCACATGTGACTGGTTGTCACGTCTGTGCCATTGAAATTCAGTCTGACCTTAATGAAGCAGCAGAAGATCTCACTAAACGCTGTGGCCTTGCAAACAAAGTTTCACATGTTTCTCAGGACTTTCTCAAGACTGATCTAGGTGAGAGTTAGAAAGACAGTGATTTTGAAAAACAAACTAAATATTAAAATTGTTTTTAAATTTTTATATAACTATGACATCCATTCTTCCAATACATACTTTTTTTGTCAATTATTTGTAGAACAGAAATATAAAAAAAATCTTTTAAAACTTAACTTTAAAAGTTACTGTACTCCCATATATTTACTACATAGGGACGTGCCACCTGCCAGGGTATTGTTTTTGAGGTTCTTGTCTTTGACAGGGTATACAATTTCACTCAAGTTGTCTTAAACAGGGTTCACTTTTTGCACATATATTGTCTTATGAAGGGTTGCGATATTTGAACAAATTTGGCCAAATGAAAATAAACTTAAGAAAAGAGAAAATAATAAACAGCTGCTTAGTGTCATGCTTGGTGTTTTGCCTGTGAAGGGGTAGTAAATTTTTCATCTTTTTTGTTATTTACAATAAATTTAGAATAACAATAAATGTTTTATACAGGTTGCACATTTTAACATTCATTCCCTGTTTTTGTTTGGTTTACAGCACAGGCAACATGAATCCAGAGTTAAGAATTCAATAAGTTTGCCCACATCTTTGCTGGTCTCTGAACATTGTCTTGTTTTAAAAGTGTTATCTAATCTCTGAATTTGCCCAATCCGCCCTCAAATTTTTCAGAAATTTCTCACCCCCCTCCCCCAATTTATTTGGACCCCCTGTTCAGTAAACTTTTGAGAAACCCTTCCCTCCCCTCCCCCCATTTCTTTTAACCCCTCATTTATTTGGCACTTTCAGGAGAGTACAGTTTTATCATATACTGTAGGTTGTAGTCTCTAAGAAATTATTGAAATATATAATTAATTAATGAATATAATAAAAATAAGTATAATAAAGTTTATTCCATCTCCTCAAGTTTTTTTTCAAAACTTTCATTAGTTTCTCCACTAAAATAGTCTGTTCCTTGGCTAGTGAAAAATATATTTACTGTAATTTACTTGCTTCGTTTTTTGTTTTCTGAAGGAACCAGCACCTTTACCACTCTTGTCAGTTGGTTGACAATACTTCATTTCCCTGAGGACACTCGACCAAGTCTGTTCCAAAAGTGTTTCCAGCTCCTAAAGCCTGGTGGAAGGATGTGAGAGACTTTTTTTTCTTTCATGATTACTCAGCTTTAGCTTTAGAAATAGTATTCTAAAAAGTAGTTTGGAAATAATTTGCATAAATTCCAAATTGTACCCTCAACCCCTCACAATTAAAAAAAAAACTTGCAGAAGGGCCAGTGATGTGTGAGTCAACAGAATTTACTTCAAGAATCAAACTGACCTTTTATATGTATCAAAAAATATCCCCCAAGAGGTCCCAAAAAGAAATTAGAATGAAATTAAAGATATTAAAGTAACTGAAACGAAGACACAGTTTTTAAAAAAAAATTTTGCACAGGAATGCAATTATGGCGTTTTTGACCTCGTAAATTTGTTATTTACCCGTGTCATGTTTGTTTATTACTGAAGCTTTTCTAAACACAATTTTGTCAAAAAATCCGTATTTCTGTTGGTTGATTATGTAAAATATGTGGCGAGAATTATCTTACACAAAAATTCAGGCTGCAAAAAGGTTAGGGGGGAGGGGTTGGGGTTGAGCTCGTAGTCTTACTCAATTGGCAAGTTTTCTGAAGCAAGCTTGCAATAAACTCGAGGGGAAGAACAATTTGCGGAGGCTAAATGTGTGGGAAAACTAGTAACATGAGCTTTAGCAAAATCTTTTGAAATCTGATTAAAAGAGCTTTGGTTTTTACAATGGTGTTAAACTTGTGAACGGTTTTTGCCTCCCTGCTTGGTCAGATACCTTGAAGACTTCTTCCTGTTGGGCGACTTAACAGAACAAGAGAAAAGCGATCTCAGAGAAGCCGTGTTTGTGTCTTACTTGCCATCAAAGAGTGATTATGAAAAACATGTTAGAGATGCAGGGTTTGTTGATGTTCAGGTGGGTTAAATTCATAATTTAAAGCAATTGCAAGTCAGTTTAAAACTTTGTAGGTAAATAACTACAAGTGCACAACTAGATCGTGGTTCAATATTATCACAGCCACCACAGTACCACGGGTCAACAAGGTCAGCAGCCTTTCTTCGGTTCCTTCTCATCGCTTTATTCTTGCTTGTTAGTCTACCTCTCTACTAGTCAAAAGTTACTCTTTTATACATTTTCTTCCAGGCCCGGCGGAGCCGGTCCGGTTGGTGTGGCCACGTTTGGACCAACTTCTGACCCAAGTTACATCTTTTAACTGTTATTTGCTGAGCACATGCATGTTTAACCGCAGATTTTGCATCTTAGAAAAGTTAAATTTCAAACTTTTTCGGGGTAGTATGCCGCCGAACCCCCCTGGTTTGCTTGCACCTTCGGCGCTCTTTGAAGCTATTAGTTTTTATATGGCCGGACCAACTCTGAAAACCTTCCGCCGGGTCTGTCTTCAGACTGTTTTAAGTAACTTTAATGATGTTTTCACTTCATATCGTACTCTAATCTTTAGCTGACTAGGCGGACTTAATGCACTTTTTCTACAACAGAATTACAGTTATTCGACAGTTTATAAACTTAAAAACTACAATCCTAAATTTAAAGGCTATTACGTTATTTGACAAATTACCTAGATTCAACGTTTGGCTATCCGTCTCGATTCTATAGTTTTACATAAACTGCAGAATAAGTGAGCTGTGATCTATTAAAGTTTACAAAAGGTAATCAGAAAGTAGCATTTGCGATTACTAAGCAGAAAAGCATTTTTGTTATTGAGCTAAACTACTCTTAGTTGTTTACATTAATACAAATCTAGCTAGTTTCCTTTATTTCATTGCAACGAGACTAAATTCAAGATGATTTCAAGACTAGATTAGTCTACAAACTAGGTTTTCTCACGGTATTAGGGCTGAAAGGTCTTTCACTTGAGAACAACCGAATTTATCTAATAATAGAGCTATTTATTATTTTCGGGTAACCAAGGTCAATGCAAAAGCAGTCAAAAACATTCGAATTATTTCAAATATTTTTGTACCGTAACAATATATATCGCCCATTTCAAACGACGCACTTAAGTTGCGCTTACGTTGGATCAAACTCAATGAAAGTGCGACTTAGTACGAAGTTTGAAACCACGCCGTAGTACGACTACCTTTGTCGCACTTTCGTTTTCAACACGACGTAAGCACGACGTTAGTTTGTCGTTTGAAACGGGCCTCACTTTTTGAATTTTTATCAGACCACGCGCTCGCAGTTATATAAGTTACATGTAACACCACGATTGTATACTGGCTTAAAAAAAAGCACGATATTTTAATTATATATTAGAGACTAAAAATTAATAGGCAAGAAAGTTCAAAAGAGAATAAATGAATTTCTGTTTAAATAGCCTGGTGTTGAATCAAAAGCGTGTAAACAGTTTTAGAACTTTGAAGTGGTTACGACTCTATAGTTGATGGCAGTTTTATGCACTTTGTCACACGAACTCTAGCTAAATTTCGAATTATATTTTTTACTTTCTGTTTTAGCTTGAGGATGTAACAAAGCCGTGGACAGAATTTGTGTGTGAGCGTTATGCGGAATTTTGCCAGCGGCGAGAAAGGAACATCCGAGTACTTGGAGAAACTACAACGCAAGGTTTGGAGTATTTCTACTCCAAGATCTCAAGTTTGTTTAAAGGTGGCCATCTTGGTGGCTGTCGTGTTATCGCAACAAAACCTGTTAATTGATAGCACAATAGTGTTAGTTTGAACATTAGATTCACCCATTTGAAGAAAAAGAGCAGATTTGGAGGGGGGGGGAGGGGGGGATAAATGCTCCGTATTTTATTTCCTATTACACCAAAATTGAACTCAGCACATGTTCTTAAATAATTTAGACCGAAGTGGCACCTGCTTTTACGTCACAGCTGACATTTTTGTACACTGATAAGTAGTTAAGAATTTTAAAAAAATTCCTTTTTGAAATACGTTCTTTTTTTCACAAAGGCATACTCTATACAGCATAGAATTAGCATGGGTTGCCCCCTTATTTTCTAGTATTTTCAATTTTGTGTCAGTTCACGAGCACTTTCTTCAGTTTGCCGGGAAGTATGCTTCGTTACCTAGTTGATCGCGGAGAACTGAACTGACTCTTGGGTAAACTGACTCTGTCTTTGTTTGATCTTCAAGCACAAAAATACATCGATTGTGTGATAGTGGCGAAGAATCTAAACGTTTTTCGATTCTGTTTTTGTTTGTTACTAAATTTATCTAGATTAGAAGTAAAACTATCGCAAACGCAGTATAGCTTAGGCCGAACATGCACTATCTTTCTGAAACTATGCAAAACTCTACCTATAAAGTAGAACTGATTGAATTTTAAAGCGAGCTCTTACTCATTTATTTCTGATAACTAAGGGTAAAAAATACTAACAGTTGCGACAGGCCGCATTTGACTTTCATTCGTCCATACAGACATAAGTACCGAAGAATATTATTAAGTACAGTATCCAGTACTGACTTGCTTTTCAGATTTATAGTGACTGGTTATCACTGGTCGACACGTAGGTTCTAATTACATATGTCTTTTCGGGATTATTTAAGTGATTTACGCATGCGCAATCACACAAACAATGATTTATTGGAACTCGTGCATATATGCATTTTGAATTAGAGCCACATTCATTTATCGAAATTGAATTTTTGATAGTAACAACGTTTGTAATTCGGCCCCATATTCTATTGTAAGAGATGGTATTTATATAGAACAGACAAACTGGCGAGGTTAGAAGTTTTGCGAATGAAAATATATGTTGATAGAGTAAGATCCAAACAAATTCTTGCGCATGTGTTCTTGGCGTCTTGACGTAGTTTTTACGGCTCGTTATGAATTCTTCGCAGAGCTGTCTTGAAATGTCGCTTTTGTTCATTATTTACATGAAACAATATAACAGGGAAACAGTTTTGTTTTACCGAGAGCCCCGATGCATCAGAACATGATGGAAAACAAAACTAACTTGTTTCCCTGGGGACTATACATTAAGTGATTTGTTATATATTTAGACTTTCCCTTTTATTTAGACTTTTTTGGTGATGTTTCCGGCGCGCGAGCAACAACTGCACAATTGTATCCCGGTCGGGATACATTTGAATTTGATCAGGGGCAGGTGACCAAGAATCAACCAATCACAGTGCTCGTTTTATTGAGTGAAAGTCTAGGTATATAACAATTCGTGTTGTATGTATTGCGTAAGCGAGTTTCATGCAACAGTTGTATAGAGAAGAGTTGCACCCTGTAAATCGGCTTTAAGTTATATCACTTGTTAGCCAACCTACTTTGAAAGATGATTTTAGTTAGTGTTTTATTTAACAGTCCTTAGTACTTGAAGTTTCCAAAAATTCTCAAACGACTTTAAAAGCACCTAATCCAACGCATTCACAAGAGTGTAAGGCCCTGTTTATATGACCCCGTGCCTAGCGAAGAAACCTAGCAAAGATGTTCCTCCCGTGCCAATGTTAGAAATTGTCTTCCCTGGAAGAAAAAAAATTGTTTTTAACGTTGGATTCATAAACGTACTAATGACGTAGGCACAGCCTGGCCGCTGTGACATTTACTAGCCAAGTCTTGCTCTCCACTCGTTTGTATCATCAAGATTAGGTGTTTGGGCGATATTAACCACACAGCATTCATTGCAAAATAACAATTTTAACAAATGCTTTCACAAAGTTGTTCCCTTTCTCCTTTTTTATTTAATATAATTAAACTAAATTTTTCAATATCATTCTTTTCCCAGTCAAACTAATTTGACGCCACTGGTAGACATATAATTTGAGGTACCATTTACAAAGGAGATATCAAAATAATAAAAAAAAGAAAACAAAAGACTGGGTCTTGAAAGATACGTGTGTATTACTGATCGTCTTGATTAGATGCACTCCATGGAGATACTTATAAATGTTAAAAAAGTAAAGGGCGTAGCCAGTCGTGTTAGGAAGGGTACGAATGACTCTTCACCCTTCACTCCTCTACACTTCCCAATAAGGTTGACCCAAAAATAACTAATTCAGCTAGAAAGATAATGCTCTTTTAATTTTCCTCGAAGGAGTACGATTGTGAAGTAATCCAAAATCTTTTTGAAGAGTCGATGCCTTGTTTCAAATGTACTGCTTAATTTCTACTTGTAGGTGCGAATGCAAGCGTAGCAAAAGTGCGCTGTGTGAGACGCACGTGTACAACAAGGCGTGGGTTGTGATAGACTTTCTCTATCCCCTCTTATACATCTACGAGTCATCATTGAGTTCGCAGAAAATCCAACAGGTTTTACAACCCAACTATAGGATTCAGAGGGCGTACGGTTTAATATCTTTACCCGATCGAGAAGACGCGAAGATCGACGGAACCCTTCGCAGGTGATAGAGCAAAGGTTGCACCTCGGTTATTTTCACCTTAAGTGAAGGTCCGGCACCGGGAGTTGAACCCGGGCACCGCCTGCCTGCACGATAGACTGGCGCGTTTCTAACTGGGCTAAGGCAGGCGGCGGCCAGGAGAAGCCATATCAGGGACCTGAGCTTTAGAAACGGGGACGCCGACTACGGCAACATAAAACAATAGTGAATACAATAGCTGCACGTTGGAATGCACCGTGCGGGTCACCTGCACGCCGTGTCTTCAAAACTACAACGTGAAAAGCTTGATTTTTAAGTTCCAGTAACGACTACGGGAACGATAAACAGAAAATTTTCTCAATGGTCTTTTGTCTTTATGCAGGGAGCTCTAAACTTTTTCTGTTCACAAAGCGTCACTAGAACAAAAGATAAAACGAGCCAGACGTGGTCGAAAAGGGAAATCAAAAAGCGTGTTATTTGTAAGCCGTTCTCGTCGATGTTGCCTTCTTCGTTGCTTATTAAAGGCCCCTATTAAGTGCGCTGCGCTTCGTACATACAGCGGAGGCAGGGGTCTTAAGAGACTTCTCTCTTTCACCTTTAAAAAATAACCATTCTTGAATTGATGTCTATCTGGGAGATGCCAATATATTGGCCTGTTTCGAGCCGAGCGCGGTGCGATATTTCCCCACATACAACAATAGAGGAATATTATTCTCTCGTTCATACTCATACCCTTTATTCACCATAATAATGATGTCGACTTTTTTGAAAATCAGTATTAAAGACGACAAAGACGGGGAGTTTTGACCTTTTGACAACACTGTCTTGACCCCC
>JAOBRD020760998.1:3885-13942 GCA_027575215.2 Hydrozoanthus sils
CAGCATATTATCCAATGTTGCTATAAGGAGAATTTAGATGTTGAAAAATTATGTAAAATCGCCCATGTCCTTGTCATCGGTGACTGATATCGCTTCAAAAGTGTTACTTACCTTTGCATCCGTCAGTATTGCTGTTCTGTAGATTATAGAATCCGTCCTTACATTGACTGCAATCGCGTAATCGCACATTCTTCTTACACGGACACTGACCTTCGTAGTCCTACATAAAATGATAAAAATATTTGAACGACTTTCTTCGCAGCTGTTTGTCTTTTCACTTGGTTGTGTAGGTGAAACACCGGGTCTATGTTCTTCTACCTGCCCATACATGGTGAATGAATGTATGGTGCGAAAGTTGCCCTGGCGACTAGCTAGTTCGAAACGACAGCACCACAAAATTTTACTATAAAAGTGTTCAAGAACTAGCTGTAAGATATGATTTTACCAAAGCAATAATTTGTAATGTTTAGCTTTCTTGACAGATTTGTAGTTGGTAGACCAATTGACTCGCAAACACGCCGTTGTTTAGCTGTCGTTATTTGGAATGATAAAGATATCCAACAACTTACCCCATTGCAAACGTTAGTGTTGTTCACGGTACCTGGCGTGTGACACTGACATTCTATGAGAGATAAAACGTTTTGTGTTACTAATCCCCCATAAAACGTTAAACCCAACATAAAGCTTTAAAGGCTAAATCTTTTCAGGATCCAAGTGGCTCGTAAGGCCCGCGCTTATCTCTGGTTTCTGTAGTGTTAAAAGGATAAGAGTCTTTGACTCCCCCTGGACAGGACACTAATCTATCGCAGGTTAGCTCCCAGCAGAAATGATGCTCATTTATACAGCTGAAGTCAGGTAAAGTGTCTTGTTCAGGGATACAACACAGTGGTCTGACGGGGGCTCGAATTCGTGACCCTAGGATTACGGGTCGAACACGCTAACCGCTCGGCCACTGCGCCACCGACTACTACCCAACATTTTCTGGACTAATTTAGAAATTTATTTGACTTTCCAAACGAGATGGCGGCTGTAAATTTTATCACAATGCCTTGGGAGCCTAACATCGCCATAAGAGGTTCAAAAAAAGGCTAAATTTGGTGAAACTCTTTCTTGTACTTACAACACTATGTCAAGTTTGTTACAGAGCCTATCTAGCCCTGTGCATTCGTATGAGCAATCATATATTCTTCATGCACAAAGAATTGTGGGTAGGTATACAGGTTACGCAACTTTTCTCGGTCAATGTATGCATGACTCAGCTTCAATGGATTTATTCCCTACAGCTCAATAAGATAAGAGTAAACTGATTTGACGACGATCGACGTAAGAATCCATGAAACCCATAAAAGTTAAGCTCGAAAACTAGGACATCATCCTTTCATCCAATACTAGGAATATTTTTCGACTAATCAAAGCAAATGCAAAGCGTCTTGGTTGGCAAGTAAAGGTCTTTAATCTGTAACTTCCTTAGAACCACGAATGCTTAAGCAATAATCAATTGACCTAAAACTGGGACACAAACCGCTACAAGTGGATTATAGGATAAATCGAACAGAAAACAATCAAGCTACAAATATTTTTAAAAAAAATCAGTTTTTGTGATCAGTGTTAACTTTTGTCTTTGCTTAAGCTCTTTGACAGTTACCATGATACTGTTACTAAGAGGTAGCACTGTTACCTTGACAACCAAGTGGATTACTTCCCGAGAGCCTGTAGTACGTTGTATTACAACGATCGCATTGTTGGCCAACGACGTGTTGCTTGCAGAAACAGTCTCCAGGTTTCTTATAACGTTCGGAAATGATAAAAAATTACTTTATTTTATAGTATACGTGTACAACATATATGAGATATGAGAACATATAAGAACAACAAGCAAAGTATTTATTGGAGGCAGTTAATACATTTTACCCCTACACAATAAGATGATCCTAAACATATTTCGAATCAGTCTAATCAAAAGTCTCAACAGTTTATTTCCAACAACAAAAAAACAATTAGTAGATTTCTACCTTTTCATGAAATTGTTTCGCTACTTTCTCATCTCGAACACAATCTAAGTAGGTAATTCCCGCAACGTTTGCAGTTCCGTTGACATTACACCCGCACGCTAAAACGTAAACAAATAAGCATCATTTTAAAAACGAGAATTGTAAATTAGGAAAGTAAACTTTTCCCGGGTAATACCGATAGAAAGTCATAAGAACCAAAATTCAATTTGTCTTAATTCAAATCAAAATAAAAGGATACAATTTAGATTCCAGTGAGGCCCCGCCACTGAAAACGGGGAATAATCCAATTTTTTGCCGATCTACAACATCAACAAAGAACCCCATTCCTCAACCAGGCTCCCAGTTGACCCTGTAGGTCAGTTAGTTAGAGAGACGTAGACCTGTTTCGTGGGTCGTGGATTTGAACCCCACCAAGGTCAGAGGTTTTTTCTCCTCCCTTTTAGTGGGTTTATGAGGTTCTTTGTTGAAGCTGAAGATTGGCAAAACTTGGATCATTCCCCGTTTCCAGTGGCAAGGTTTTACCGAACGTTGTATTTACACACATGCCGTTTTAGAACAACACTCTAAAGTGAAAGGTTTCCTTTTACATATGACATGGTCAGTCAGCTAATGGTATACCAAGCGAATTTTCTTTGCTAAAACCAAGATACCAACAATTGCTCGTTTAAGATAAGTTCAACGTTCCTGAGGTCTATCTTTAACAAAATTCGGGGCAGAGCCAGCTCTTCTACGTAAGCATTTCAAAAACTCAGAATTAGGGTCTTGTAGAAAGCATTTGAGCCAAAGCTTAATGAGTTGCAGAAGGCTTCCTCTATTAGCAGAAGCAGTCAAACAGGTGAGTTACCGATTTGACAAACCACAGCATCTTTACCTTTACAAGAGTCGAGGTCTTCTGGTTTTTTCCCATCTTCTCGGAAATGAAACATTTTGCACTTCTCACAGTTAATACCTTCAGTGTTGTGCTAAGGAGAGGGAAAGTTTTTAATGGAACTAAAAAGACAATGTAAGACTCTATGGATATCTGGAAACAACGATAACGCATCAAACTACCGCCTCACTTAGCGTTAAATGTCTATCTTTTAGTTCTTATATAAAGGTGGAACTGCAGCAACGGGGAGAACCGGAATATTTGTTAGGAATTCTTGGTCGACATGTAAAGCATTTAAGTCGCCCTATGTGAGCTCATCCAGAATCCACAATTTGTTTAGCTTTGGCATCCAACATCCAGAGCAACAAAGCGATCGGGATCCGACATCCACTAGCAAGGCATTCAGCATCCAGAAACAAGTCGCATCCAGCATTCACGGAATCTACTATCTAAGTATCCAGTATCCAGGGGGTAGGGATCACACATCTACTAGTGCCGTCTGCTATTTGGAACTGTAGAAGGGAGAGAACTGAGGAGAAAAGGAGTCTCCAAAACATTTTGTTAGGCATTCTTGGTCCACTTGTAAAGCCTTTAAGCTTTAAAAAAATTTCTTGGGTTTAGCCTGTAATGTTAAGTTTTTTCAGTTTAAAGCACTTTTCTACCTATTCTTGTTGTACAATGCTTTCAGAGGGCATGAAACGTTATATATAGCTATTTTACAGACTATCTTTTAATACCCTAGGTAAACGTGCCTCCGAATTCATGTAAGATACAATCTGCCTCCATTATCTCGACTGTCCTTGGTCCCCATCATGCTTTGAGGGCTTGGTGTTGCCCTTTTAACCATTTCGGGCCTTGAACTATCTAACCTGAAACGGGCTTACGTGATATCCAAAAATGCAAAAAGACGGCTGTTTTGATCTGCTCACCTTACAATCGAGGCACACTCCCCCGCCACTGTAGTTACCGCTGACATCCATGCTTAGATTAAGCCTGTTGACAGTTTCGTTGTAGACGCACCTCTCAGAGTGTTGGTGACAGTTACAGGCTGTGAAAAACAAAATCATATATAGTTCACAAAAACAGCTCTGGAAGCCACATTATAATATGAATCTGATGAGTGGAACTGAAAGTTGAAAAGAACGTAAACATGATAAATCCTTGTGCGAATGCTCTATGACAGGGACTTACAAATTGCTTTCTAGAATTTGCACATTACTAACAGTATCGGAAGTCTTAGCAAAGCTGCAAGAAAATAAACAATAAATCAACCTCAGTCTGAAACATTTGGAGATGTCCACATAATTGACAAATAACATAACCGCAACCATCCTATTCCAAACCTTTACAAGTTCGCAACACTAAGGCGTGTTTACAATGGAAAAGGAAAATTTTCTTTTTTGCGCACACTTTATGCTTGCAAATTTCCAGTGTGAATGGAAGTGCGCTTGCGTCTCTAACGTAAACACGCCTTAAGCTAACACCTGCCTGTATACGATGTCCCGACCGTTCAACCGACGTAAGACACAAGAGCGACGTTAGCAACATCCCACTTCTAATATAAACCAGGTCATTCAAACTACAGACGACAACTGTGACGACCTTATTTCAGCATATCAATAAGCTACCTAAAACCCGAATCCTCGCTAAAGCTTATTGGTCCACTTAAGTTAAGCCTGTGTTTGTTATTATTTTTTAAAGTGTTTCAGAGGACGAGCGTATTCAGCCCTTTTTTAGATAGATGGATCACTTTAACATCGCGGGCAAATTCCGCTGGCAGAAACTACGACTTAATTTTGTAGTTCAGTTTATTCAAACAATTTGGATAAATATCTTCCTCAGGAACACATCACAGTTGTATGGCCACAGTTCCAACTTGAAATGCGACGGCAACAAGGCACGTACACTAACAGTTAATCAGCGACTGAGCTAAAAGCATTAGTACTTCGACAGCTTGTTACCTAGTACGTCGTATTAGAAAAACTTACGGTGACACTTTGCTTTGGTATCTACGTCCCATGGTGCACCACTGCCTTCCTTCCATGGAAACTGGTTAAAAGCCGAACAGCACTCTCCACAACTAGGACCACAGGTATTGCCTGTGCAATTGCACATGTGCATTCGGGTCGTCTTGCTCAGAAAACATGCTGAACCATTTCCGTAACCATTGCAATCGCATCTTCCCATTACCTGAACCTCTCGAACAGAGTAATGATGCTGAAAGCAAAATTGGAAATAGAAAGGTAATGGATTTTGTTTTATTGCTTTGTCTTTTGCAGACATGAATCTTTCACTAGGCTACCTGTGGTAAGCTCAGTCTAAGACTCAGTCTGTCTTTCCGTCGTCGTTGACCAGATAAAATTTCCATCCCATACTTCCTTGCGGCGCCAGCTCGAACATATGTTTTGACTCTGCCCTCTTAAAGTCGATTTCTTGCTCGAAATGTAAAAAGGTTTTATTCTATAATCCCAAATGACCTCAATTTTTTAACCAATTAGTTAAGGACCCTAGTTACTAGAACTGAAAGGTAGTTCAGGGAGCGGTCTTAGAGTATCTAGTTTTTGAACCACAGGTAAAAGTAATTGACAATTCATTTTAAGCAGAGTAAGCACGCTAGCCTTACTCTTAAGTTGAGTTGTCAAAAGTAATACCGCTGGCAATTAACAGTAACTGCAGCTTTATTTCAAGTAGAGTTAGCGTTTGCGCAGTGCTTTTAATTAGCGTTGTTTCTCTTTCTACCTACCCATTCGTAAGACCATTGATCGAGCACTCGGTAAAGTTTGGAGAACCTTAGTCGAACGTCCGATGCGTTGAACCACGCCTGAACATAAATATGGGATTACCGTCAGTACGCCTATATGTGAATATAGAATTACCGTCAGTTCGCCTAAATGTGAATATAGAACTACCGTCAGTACGCCCAAATGTAAGGTAACCGTCTATACGCCTGATTATGAATATGGAATAACCGTCAATACACCAGAATATGAATAATATGGGATAATCGTCGATACACCTGAATATGAGAATGGATGACTGTCAATACGCCTGAAAAGGAATATAGGTTAACCGTCAACACTAACTTTATACACAATCAATCATGATAAATTGAAAATAATAGATACATATTTTTGGTTTGTTTGTGTTTCCCCAAGATACATATTTTCTTCAAGATTAATTTATATAATTACTACAGTCGGAAATATATATCGAGCCTAACAGTTCTCAATACATATGCCCACTTACCATCTATAAGAACTAAGTTGAGAATATCTAAGTCGATAGAAGGATCTGTCCAGTATTTATCAGAGGATCACGGGCTCAATATTTTTCTGATACGCAGAGCTTTTGTCTATTCCTGTCAATATTTATTCAATTACGGATGACAATAGACGTTTGTTATATTCATTACTAATATCTTGATTTTTATGCTTGTATCATTGATACTATATTATTATTACAATTCTTTTTTGTTCTCGTTATTCTCATTACTGTTATTATTCACGTTACTATTAACGTTCTTATAATCGTTATCATAATCATCATTATCATCATCATCAACATAAATAATATTTAACGTTCGTATTATTATCATTATTACTAATAAGTTTATTGTTTTATCATTTTTTGTTACTATTATTATTATTATTATTAATATTATTATTATTATTATTATTATCATTGTTTTTAATCACCATGATTAGTAGTAGGATCTGGAATTTTGTGTTTTATTCATGCCTTCTGGATCGAACATCTATGCGTTTATTCTAGTTCTTTTCACTGCTTTGAAACAGAAATTCTTTGTCTTAGCAATGAAGTATATTTGTGCATGAGTAAATCCAATTACTGTATTGTTGTATTTTGTGTTGTCGCCACTCCAACCACAAAAGCACAAAGTTTGCCATTTTGTTAACATGATACTTTGAACCTTTTCTTATTTTCTTACCAGTAGAGCGGGAGTAAGTGAGTTGCCAGACCCATCACCTCGTTTTGGACCATTCAAATCAATAGAGATCTGCAAAGATGAACATATTCGTGTCATTTATCAAAGACTGAAGTCATTTTTCATTCATTCCATATTTGAGCCGTTTTCTTTCACTTGAAGTGTGCACTGCCCCTGCAACCTTGCCGGGAACTGTGTTTAGCTCCAAAGCTCGGCCCTACAAGCATTATCTTGATACGGAAGCTTAAATCACTGTTTTGTAATTGCCTCCGGAACTCAGCTATAGATAAGTTGTATACGGTTGTTTTGTACCTGTTTGAGCAAAGTGACTGAGCGCATGCGCATATCAGGTCTTGGTCAAACCTATCGGTAGAGCTGTAGTGTTGATGCGTTTTTGCAAACGCATAAAATTGGTCTTCAGAAACTTACGTTTCATCAATATTTACAATCATTTTGAAAATACAGGTGGCGATTCTTACAATCTGATTGGTTGTCAACAAAAGGTTTTCAGATTTTACAAAGCTAGTGAAAGCTAGTGAGATAAGCTTTCAGAAACTTACGATTCAATAATATTTACAACCATTTTGAAATTACCATTTGGCCATTCTTGCAACCTGATTGGTTTTCAACAAAGTTTTTCAGAATTTACAAAGCTAATAAAAGCAAAACAAACCTAATCTGTAAAAGCGTTTTTTCAAGTCTTTTATCTGGTCATTTTGATCAACTAATCTTAATTTTACTTGTAGTATCGTCTGTCCCTTGTTGCAATTTACACAAGAAAAATATATTAATAGAATGAAAATAAAAGAAATTTACATTTGGCCGCGCGAAAGTAACAACTTTAGAAGGAACAGATCATTGGTAAATGAACCTCGAATCCCCTCTTGTAACCCAACAACCCTGTCACCATGGTAACCTTAAAACCACTTTTAAACGACTACGTATTATGCAATCAATTATTGGTTATCACTGCGTCACTCTGTTTTAGTCTCTCTTTCAAACGCTCCACCTACCGTCTCATTACTGGCACTTGCAAAAAAATTACTATACTCCTCGCACAGCACTTGGTTTACTCGATCCAACTTGCCCGGGTTGTAGCCTAGGCCGAATTGCTGGGGACAGTTAGTCCCGCCTGGCTGCGTCACAAGGTAGTGCCAGGCTTCATACGTGTGGCCGTGGTCACTGGACTTATGGAGGGCTAGGTAACCAGGTCGGTAATAATCACCAAAGATTATGTTTATTTTGTGCACGAAGAACGTCTGCGGAGAAAATAAACAACAATTTTAAACTCGGTTTAAACTTGGAACTTTGAGTTTTCAGGTTTGCTTGGCTTCAATAGGCCTTTTTTTAGTCAGAGGCCATATGACCTACTTTAAATGTTGTTCAGAAACGGCATTAGTTATATATAGCATGGTTTCTAAGCTCGATGTACATAAAAAATGACAGCGAATACAAAATATTTCTAATTTGTTTGAGTAGCTTATAAATATCATAAGTTTGGGGTGATTATCGATTTTTTTAAAACAAAAACAAACGACGATTTAATGCTAAGTTTAGAGACAGGTACCCGTCACTAGAAATTGTTTGCCGCTCATGTGCATGTCACACACACAAAACAAATTCGTGTTGAAAACCCGGAAAAATTGTTTAATACTGCTCATCGTGAAAAGTATACTCCAGCTATCATTAGGTTTTTATATCAGCCTTCCTTTTGCAAACCTCTCAAACCAAACAACATCATAGCTGTTCAGTCATCCAAACCACGTAATCAATTAGTGATAGAAAACATTTTTAGAGGATAAACCTGAAGACAAAATCAATTATTTCAAAAGACAAAACGTTCAAAAATATATGTCCTAAGTTGAGAGTTATGTGTATAACCAGAGCAGATATAACTAAAATGCAATATTGTACCAGTTATTTTTATTACCTGACCCAAATTGATAGTTATATCTGCAACATCCTCGCTTGCTTTGGATTGCCAGAAAGTCTCCATAGAGCCATCAACCAACATCGAAGGAGGATGTGAGAGAGCTGGGTCGCTTGCGTTACAAACAGACGCTTCTCGATTGAGCGGTTTCAAATCTTTCTGCTGAACGTTATAATATTTTTCAGCTGGGGAACCACACGTTATATTCGCTTGGACATTTTTCTTTTCAGCAACGTTTAAACCTGCCGGCCCTTGACCTAGTGAAGGTGTAAAACACAATGATACCCAGACGAACAGTTGGTTAATGTTGTTGTTTCCCTTCATACTGCAAAATTTAACTCATGTACTCCTTCATTCTTAAGATAGACTTAAGATAGTCCTCATTTTAGCTTTGTTGTCTCGTTACCTTGGGTATTAAGGTTACTTTATCATATAAATATTTAAAAAACGAAGCGAAGCAGGAATTCATTATGAATTGGTTTCACCGTGCCAGAAATCGGCTAATCTAACCACAAAGGCCAGGGATAATTTTTCTATTTTTCAAACTTTGCTGTCTAAAGTTGCGAGTATTTGTGCTATTGTTCGTTCGCTGTACAGTTAAACCTCTCTAAGACGGACACCTTCCGGACCGCGGCCTCAACTGTCCGTCTTATAGAGGACTTGTGTCCGTCTTATAGGGACTGAAAATACAGTGAATGACTGCGAAAACTTGCGGCAGGGAACAGGTGTTGGTGTCCGTCTTATCTGTGTGTCTGCCTTGAGGGGTTCCGACTGTACTTACTTCTATTTATTTTTCTGATCTAAAAGCCTTTAGAGTTTGACCGCCAAATCGGGATATTTTAAGTTAATTTATAAGTTCTTTCCCAACTTCTTTTTAAATTTAACACAAAGTTTTCATTTCAGTTCTGATCTAGAACTGAAACACGAGCGGAGCAATTCCTTTCTTTGTTTCATTTAACATATGTATGCATGTATACATATATGTCCGTTAAATATTCAAGTAATTCTGCTAACCGGATAAGGGCCTGGGTCCAAACTCTTAACACGGGCACCCAGATAAGACGGACAACTCTATAAAACGGACACCAAATCTTGTTCCCTGCCGTGCGTTTCTTCAGTCTTTCACTGTACTTTAAGGATCTATTCGACGGATACCTCTCTAAGACGGAAAGTTGAAGCCAGATAAGACGGACACCAAATCTTGGTCCATGCCGTGCGTTTCTTCAGTCATTTACTGTACTTTAAGGATCTATTAAGGGAACGGTCATTTATTAGAGAGGGGAGGGGGGGGGGGTTGGGCTGGT
>JAOBRD020761107.1:0-13941 GCA_027575215.2 Hydrozoanthus sils
TATAATAAACACGGTTTATAAACACTCAGCTCTGGAGTTCATATTCCGTGTCTGGATTTGTTCCAATATTATTGACATTTATAAACTTCCGAAACTGAAACTATAGGATTATTAATTTTTAGAAAAATCCACTCTTTACAGCTTTATTTATGACTGTATACTTTTGAGTTTTCGACATTTTCACTCATGTTCAGTCAGTCTGCCACTTTATCAACAGTAATTCCTAACAATTAAACTATTATAAGTGACTTAATTTTTTTTTTTTTTTTGAAAGTGTGTGTAAAGAGTCTATCTGTGTGGGTATGCTCAATTCGTGGACAGTGCAAGCAACACCTTCTTTGGCATGTTAGCAGAAAATTGAACTTTGACTTTGCTAAGATTTTCTACTTTATACTGTTAGTTGCTCTGTACTGCCTCCAGCAATCGAAACAACCCGCGCGGTCTCTCCAGCTTAAGAGACTGGGTCGAATATGTCCGCCATCTTGAAGATAACCTACTGTGAATTTAGTGTTTCCCATGTTGTATCGGTGATATGTCGGCCGAGTGTCGGTGGGAAAATTTGATATCGGTCATTACAGGTATCGGCCGAGTATCGGTCGAGTATCGATCGACTAACGGCGAAGTATCGGTCGACATATCCCCGACATGGGCTATAGTACACATCACATGATCCCCGAAGTTTTATCATTTATATGACATCATCATGACTGGTCGGTAATGAAAGTTTTAATTTCGACAAGTTTTGATTCGAATTATGATAGGCAAACAAGTTTCAACAACCCTTCAGTTACAAGCTAACAGCTGGTACAACAAACTGCTACGCTATAAAACGATCTTCTACTACCTTTGCCGTGCGGGCGCAAAAATCTTTTTCAAACACTAATTAGAAGAACGACGTGAAATAACGAAAAAACTTAAACTTTAAGAAATTCGTTTAGCTACAAACAGTGTTAGGGTAGGTGAAAAAGCAGACTTGGTTTTTTGATGGCGTGGTTATGATGCGTCGGCAAACCCGTTATGTTTTTTTTTGATTGAGTTTAGTACTTGGAAAGAGACCGTAAGCTGTGTATGAAAAGTGCGCCACGATCAAACCAATTAAACACTATACATTAACACTGGCGAACCTTCGAAAACTTGCTGCATTAAACTGCAGTGTGAATCGAAACCATTCAATTAAAACGACAAGTTTCTTTTAAAAGCACCAAGGCTGTGTTTATCTTATCAGTCTGTGTCGAATCTGTTACGTCGCCTTTTCTAATGCAAACAAGCGTGAAAGAAGCATAAAATAAACACATACTTACTTTTCATGTCTGATAGACTAACTATCGCAGTCTTAAATTGCTTTTGTTTGAATATTCTGCGTCGCAAATTTAGCGGAAAAATATTTAAACTGAGCGCCATTTCTCTGCACGCTTTTAAACTGGTTGAAACTTAGAATTATAATATAATGCAAAAATACTGGAATTGTCGAAGAAGTCTGCAAGAAGTATAAAAACGACCACAGTTATGTAGATACATGTATCAAATTGCAAAGCGTCGAAGATTTTTGTTTCTTGTTCTGCTTGTCACGTATCTTAGAAAAATCTCAGTAGGTTGAAGCACATTTTGGCTTTTTCAGGTTTTGTATATTAAAAAAACGATAGTGTAAGCTCTTTTTGGCAGGGTTTAAGATATTCATAATTAGCAAAAAACCTAATTTTTAGGCTGTATGTGCACGGTATTTTATTGTACTTCAATTCATTACCACGGTGTACCTTCTGGCACAAAATGCCAGCGTGTCGCTTTCAAAATGATATTTATCTCAAATGCACAGCTGATCGGTGAAACAGACGAGTCGTTTTGTGATTGGCTGTCTTACTAGTGCCCAGGACCTCTCATATAGCGTTTTCAAGACCAAACCATCATGGCGACCTTAGGGAGACGTGTTCTGTTACTTCTTCTTCTTCTTACTGTAATTAATTTAGTTCTTTCTAGAGGAATTCCACCAAATAGAATAAAAAACCAGGGAAATGTTGAGAATAAAGGGAAACAGGAAAAAGAAGATTCAAATCACACTGGCGAAGAAGCTCATGGAAAAAAAGTTGACCAGGCGTCACACGGAAAGAGTTAGTGTTTTGAAAGAAACCCGCAATTGCACGTGAAAATTGGTTTGTAGCCTTTGAGGTAAACAATTATTTTATTTATGTTTTATATTTACTCATAGATGACGGAGATAATGTTGGGCAAAAAGCAGCAAAACATGCCTCGGAAAAAGAATCGACAGGTAAATTTATACCCAAGTCTATTAAACTACACTAAGATGAGTCATTCTTAAGTGTTGGTTATTCTGATCGCAGCGCTTCCGTTCTTTCGTCTTTAACATGTACTACTTGGCTTGTTACCGTAAACTGGTTGTGATCGAATGGAATTTGATGATTTAGCTCTTGCTTTTGCAAATTGATTTAATTTTCACAAATTACTTTCTGTAACGAAGCGTTTTGCTAATCTCATCAGATATCGATCACTGTCATTGAAAGAAGTACTGCATGTTTTCCACTTAATACCCTTTGAACAACATGGAATATATTTGTCACGTGTAGTAATTCTTTCAGAACCATTTTTATAACGCCAGCATTTTCGTCTCTTAGTTTGTGATTAAAATCATAGAACTCTACCTAAACAGCTGTGAGTACGTGTTGTGACGAGTCTGTAATATTTACAGTAAAATGTCCCGCTGTAAAAAGGCCTATTAAGTCTCGATTCCGGGTTTTCCCAACAGTGCCAATTCACAAAATTTCTAGTGACTAAAACTACTGCTTTATTTGTAAAGATTTCCAGTTGAAAAGTATTCAATGTTGCAAAAGTCAGCGTCTTTCAAAATCTGGTTAGGTTTTGTATTTAGAGTGATATTTGCTAATTGTTTCACCTGCTAGTCACATCATTGAGAGTCGAGGACGTCATGAAATATTTATTTTAAGACAGATTCTACACACATTTAACTTAAAGGTTCTTGTTAAAGAGCAATTTTGTCATAGCTGCTTTAGACTTTTATATGATTTTAGACCTGAAGATAGTTTAGTCTATGTTAACTAAAGAAAGTAAGATCTAATTACCTCAGTCTGAAATACCAATCAGATGAACCAAACATTAGTGTATGAAAGAAAACAAATCCATATGGTCATGGCAGTGCTCAGACTTCTTGATCTTTTATATGTACTTAAATTGCTTAGTTGCAGACTTAGCAAGCGTTTTCTTTAAAGTACAAGTATCATGAATAAACGACCCTGTCTCAACTGTTAGGGTTTTATGTCTACATTTCAAAAATGTTTGTTTTATTTTCATCAGGGGCTTATTGTGAAAGCTATGGCAGTTTTTATTTAAAAATTTTATACGCTCGCGATAACGGGGTCAAAGATTCATTGACATGAGTTGCGTCACAAGTGTAGTTCAGGTTACTCTCGATATGTCGATCTCTTATGAAAGATCCGGCACATGCTTTAGGTGAAACCCTATGTTTTTTCCCTGGCTAAAGAAAAACTGGCCATTTAGCAATGGGAAAGCATTGTTCTGTTTTTGGATGCAATTCAAACTCATATCATGGAGCAATGACGCATAGTTTTCTGAAAGACCAGAAAACTCAATGTCTTTGAATCAAGTTTGTCGACAGAACGTGTGCAGATTGGCAACTGCGGAAATCAATTACATTTGCATGGCTGTTGATTATGTCGACAATCTTATCAAAGCTGCTCTTGGATTTGCCTCAAATTAAGATCACTTTAATTTTGTTTCATTCCAAATTATTGTAAGTTGATGCAATTTTGTTTCGAAAATCTCAGAAAACCAAAAACATGAAGCTATTCCGTCGCTCAACCACAAGCACTGCAACAACTTCTGCAGTCCCCTTCAACTTCAGAGATGTCCAACAACGAATCCAATGTAAAATCTGTTTTAAAAAAGGGAGAATGCGAGTCGTCAATGGCTAAGTTAGACCTAAAGTACAGTATTTTCTATCTTTCAGTAAAAAGTATTTTAGGGAATCAAAGTGTCATTTTGCCACAGTTTATTAGTTTCCTTGGGGGGGGGGTACTCTTTATGTTGGGATGGTAGGTACTGTATGTCTGCAGTATTTTTTAGTTAAAATTGTCAGTCCAGTATTTTTTAGGGGTAATGTTAAAGGAAATCCATTGTTTAACCAAGAGCCTGGTAATTTTTAGGGCTGAAAAACATTAAGCTATATTACACTGCTTCTAGTCCTTTGCTTTAGCAAATGCACATACTGAACAAGAAATTAAGACAAAAGTCCTTTGGGAAACATCGTATTACACACACCTTTATTTACTGCATATCTCATTTGGCGCGACAAAAGGGGACGCTGACCCACTAGTTATTTAGGGAAAATGTCAATTTTCATTTTTTTAGGGTAATTTTCAAACTGAGAGGTATTTTTTACAGCACTTGGAAAATTTCTATTCCTTGGTATATTTTAGGGTATTTTTGGGACTTTTCCATCAGTCATCCCTACCCTTTTAACCCTGAAGAACCCCCAGAGATTAGTTTAGGCTTGGTGTGGTAACATGACTTTGAAATGCAAAGGGCCTTTTTTTTCTCATGGTTCCTTTCCTCAAGTTTTTTCAATTATATTGTCTTTGTTTCCTTTTAGGGAGGATAGAGCGAGATCCTCGTGATTACCTTAAACTAGGCACTCATCCTGACTGTGTTGATGATGTGAATAAAATGTGCCATGAAGTAAACAAAGACAGCAATTTTGCTGTTCTTGTCTGCCTTCAAGAAAAAGCTAAGGTAAATAATTATTTATAAAGAAAGTGCTTGAACCCAAGTTGAATGCTCAGAAAAAAAAATTCTAAGTCACTGACAGGAATCAGACCCCAATCCCCTGACTACCAGTCAGATGCTCTAGCTACTGAACTATAGAGACTAGCATAGGGAGCCGAGGCACAGGTTGTGGGTTTGATTCTTATATTGTCAAAGACTCAGAATTTTTTCTGAGCGTTCAACTCAATGAGCACTTTCTCTCTAACTTTGTTACCAAGTTGCAAGTTTCCAAATGAAATAATTTTGTTGTTTAACTTTATTCTGCATTTTTTAAGTACTTATTAATGCGGACTCATTCTAGAAAAATGAATTGGCAATGCCAGTGTTACTAACTTACATACGTGTTAATAACTTACACACAAAATATGCCATTTTGTAATGAGAAAATGGAAGATAATCAATTAACAAGGTGCTGACAGTAAGCTGTTGAATAATATGAAATTCAAAGCTCATCAAAAAAAGACTAATAAAATGTATGAATCCTGGTTGCAAAACCAACATGAAATTCATTATATTGTGTTTAATTATGGTTAATATTTGTGGTTTTTAGGAAGATGCTATCTCAGAGTCATGCCATCAGGTAAGGATGAGTCTATTCAAAATTGTTTTATGTTAACCTTAAACTAGGGGACTACCTTATGTTTTTTCCTGTGAGTAACCAGTTTGTTGTTTTTGCAATGATGTTTTTTGGGGAGAGGGCTTTCAGAATTTGGCCAAGAATAAGAAATAAAAATCATTTGTATTCAGAATTGCAAAGGAGGGAAGGGAGTGACATCTTTGTTTTATTTGTGGTTGTTTAACTGGATAATAAATTAATTATATAGGTCCAAGTACTGAGAACAACTGTGCTTATTTTTGAAATTCCTAAAGTCATGTTGCCTCGCAGCTCCAGTATGTATGCTGGTTAATTGTTTGAAAACAGCTAATATGTTTGGACAAATACAAAATTTTTAATGTCTACAAGATAAATGTACAGTGTACCTACTAAATTTTATTTATTTATTTATTTATTTACAACAATATTTAGACAGAGGTGCCCAGTTCAGCAGAGCTGGTTTGAATGGGGCTCTGTTTAAAATAAATTTAAAATTACAGACAGAAAAAGAGAAAAATGTAAACATACATACAGATACAGTTTTGACATGAAATAAATTTATCATCAAGATTTTAGATACTTTTTTAGGCCAGTCTTGAATTTTAAATGTGTATTTGAATACTAGTAAGTTCCTGTCAGACTTTCTTTATTGTCGTCAATTTTAACCACAGCATTTGTGGGAGTACAAACAGAACCTCACACATGACACAAGATTTGCAGAAGTGGCTGCTGGTGTTTGTGTCAAAACCCTAGAGGAACATGTAAGTACAAGATTTTATCTCAGTAGAAGTAATACTGCAAAAGAATTTATAGTATAGGATGTCAGAAACCGGGTTAACCTAAAACTTGCAAGATATGTAGTTGTTTAAGTGAACTTAGCTTGTGTTTGTGAAGCAACTAGTTTAGGACTCAGAACACACCTTGATTTGACTTAATAAAGTTCTAAATGTTTTACTTATTAATTTTGTGACAAGGGACAGATTTAGCAAACATGACTAATTCCAAGAAACATCCTGTCAACACCATTAACACTTGGGTACTGTAGTCTTGCTGAAAAAATTAATGTGGTTGAAGCTATTTTCTCCAAAACCTAAACATGAATAAAGTTAGAAGTACCAAATAGCACTACCAAACGTATACAACAACGTTAAGAATTTAGATTTGTTAAGTGCACTCTAGAGATCATCTCTACACACACATTCCTTTGAGATTTAGTATATCACTTCTTCTATTCAATACCAAGCAGATTGCCATTAGTTTAATGACATTTTGGCTGACAAACTGTCACCTTCCTCAAAAAAATAAAAAGCTTATAAAAAGTTAACATTGACTAAATTAGTCAGTTTTAACTTTTTATAACCTTTTTATTTTCAAACTAGGTTGTCATTCTTTCAAAAACCCATTAAATTAATTTTATTTTTAAAAAAAAACATCAGAATTGAAGACCAAATCAGATCAGATTGTCTCTTGTGATATCGTAAGTTAATTAAGAATTAAATTAATTATTATTACTGTATTTAGAAACAGTGCAGCAGATTTTGTTTAGATGGGCCAGTTGATTATTTAAATCAGTAGTTACATGTTTTAGTGACTCTTCTTCTTCTTGCTGTTTTCATTTAGCATGATTGTGCAGCACTTAGACAGAAGAAGCCAAGAGAGCTGGTCCCTTGCTTGCTTGAAGTTCGTCAAAATGTCACAGAAAACAAGTGTCAAAACTTCCTAACGAAGATGCAGGCCATCTATTTTAGTGATTTCCGGCTCATTAGGGGATTTGTCGACCAATGTGTACATGATATAAAAAAATTCAAATGTGGAAGAATTGAAGAAAAGGATGAGGAGGTACTCTAAGAGTTTTTTTTCACTGATCTTTTTGCTATTGAAACCCAGAGGGATCTTGAAGAACAAAGAATTTACTGGAAGAGAGCTTTGTCTGGTTCATGTACAGCCTTAGGTTTTGAATAGTTACACGCTAATAGTTACTAATTGATTAACCCCTTATTACTATCCCTTTGAAACTCTTGTACAATCATTAATACCACTTGGTAGCTACAGTCTTCTTGTACAAGATGCCCACAGCTAAATTGAATCTCTATAAGGATAAAACCAAGTTGAACCATCCTATTCCCCTTGAACTCCATGGAATTGAATATGACCCACCATTATAGTATGCTTTAATAACTCTTCTGGTGCCATAGGCAGCAAAAGTCTACAGCTTGGAGAAGCACAATCGTGGACTTCTGTCATTTCCGAATTTCATTGGTTTAAATATTTTTGGTACCATAGTCAAAACATGTGCTTAAAACTACATTTCAAGAGAAAAATGGTGCCCAGAGAATAAAGGATATTGTTATTTATAGGATACTCACAGCCAGAATGAAGTCTTAGAGTGCCTTGAAGAGCATGAGCAAGAACTCAGCCCTGGATGCCTACACCAGATACTTCGAATTGGAGAACTGTCAGCTGATGATTACCATTTAGACAGACCATTGTATTATGCTTGTCATAATGATAGAGAGAACTTCTGTGCAGATGTGCCTGCTGGAGATGGAAAAGTTTACCAGTGTTTAACCGACCATAAGTTTGATGAGCGGATGTCAGCTGAGGTGAAATATTTAGACATTAGAGAAGTATTTGTTTGTACTGTACTAGTTTGATTGAAGTACAAAGTAGGTTTCTTGGTTTGTGTAATCATTAACCTCTGCCTAGCATTTCTCTCTCTGACTCTTGGACCTGCAACCTTCAGTCTTCAGTTCATTGTACATTCTAGTGCACACCAAACTGTATACTTAAGCTTTAAAGCTTTTTCAGTTCTTGTACTATCTACTGACTGTTGCCTGTATCATTTTTTCTCACTTCTAGTGCAGGCATCAGTTGACACTTAGACAAAAACTTGAGCAAGAAGATCCTAAGGTACGTTGTAACTCCAAAACTCACCAGATAAATCTGGTGATGATATGTACGAGTTAATGGTTTGATGAAGATACCAAAATAATTACTAAAGGTAAAGGTGGAGAACTGATTAACCTGGTGAGATTGGTGATGGTATTATGGTAGTACAACTGATGGTAAAAAGATTGGTAGTTCTAATAATGGTTGTGAATACAGAAAAATGATGACAATGTTGGCAATGGTGATGAAGATAGTAGCAGTTGTGAAGATAGTAATGGAAGTGATGGTGATGATTTTAATGATAACAGTGAAGTACTGTAGAGGACCACTTGTGGTGATGATGGTGACACTTGACAGTGATGGTTATGGTGATGATTGTGACATTTAAGGCAGTGATTGTTATGATGATGATTGTGACATTTAAGGCAGTGATTGTTATGGTGATGATTGTGACATTTATGACAGTGATAATTGTGATAATGATGGTGACACTTAAGGAGGTTATAAGTGTGATGATGGTGACACTTATGGCACTGATAATTGTGGTGAGGAAGGTTACACTTATGACAATATGATTGTTTTGATGATGGTAACACTTAAGGCAGTGATTGATGTGGTGATGACTGTGATACTTATGGCAATGATTTGTGACTTGCATGTATGGCAATATGATTGTTTTGATGATGGTAACACTTAGACAGTGATTGTTGTGATGATAAATGTGACACTTATATGGCCATAATTGTTTTCACTGTGGTGGTGATAGTGACATTTATTACAGTGATTGATAATACTTATGGCAATAACTAAGATTGTGCTGATGTTGGTAACACTTAAATGGCAGTATGATTGTGGAAATGATGGTGACACTTATGACTATGATTATTGCGGTCATTGTGACACTTTGGCAGTGATTAGTGTGATGATGGTGACACTTGTGATAGTGGTGATTTTGGTAGTGATGGTGGCAGTTATGGCGATTTGTTATGGTATTGATTATTGTATATTTCGCAATTATAACAATGATTGTGGTGATGATGGTGACAGTTACAATGACAATGATGATGGGGATACTAATAGCAGTGATGGATCTGGTAATGGTTATGATGACATCAATGGCAATGATGATTGTTGTAATGGTTCACAGTTATAATACTCGGTTTGTGATGATGTCAGTTGTGATGGTAACTGAACTAGCTTAGATAATTTAGTTTTGTACTAAAAGTCAAGTTGGAAGTAATCATAAGTCAGTAATAATGATCAACAATAAATTATACTGCAATATATTTTATAAAATGGTATGATTATGAATGGTTTTTGAACAGGCTAAGATATCATTCTACTGTATTTTGCAGTGTATAAGTCAACACCATATATAAGTCAACCTCTCATTTTGCGCCAAAAAAATGCAAGTTTTAGAGTTCCCGTATTTAAGTCAATCTCAATATTTTGCAAGATAAAAAAACCAAAATATCTAAGTGTGTAACAAAAAATTTAAGAAAGAAATCCAAAAAAATAACAATAACACACAAATTACACAGTGAGCGAAGTACATATATATTGGTCATTTCATTTTTTATGATAATTGTTGTTGTACACAGTATGTAGTAAAGATCACAGAATTCTTTCTTGCTTCATCTAAATGCTGGTTTTAAACGTTTTTATAGAGTTTTAAGGGGTGTTAAAAAAATTATGTTTTGATCCGTGTGTAAGACGAGTGCGATTTTTAGATGTGAATATTTGGTGTTAAAAGGTTGACTTATACATGGCAAAATATGATATTCAGTATGCTGCCAAACTGTTTTTATAGCTTTGAGTCAGAATATTTTTTTGGCAATGATTCAAGGTTGTTAGTTACTGTAGAAAATGTTAGTTGACCATGACATGTTCTTATGTTGATCATCAAGGTTTCCAAGTACTTGTTTCATGTACGATGATGTACCTCCAACGATTAGAAGAGAATAATCAATTTACTTGGTTAACTTCCTCACTTCTTGATTTCTATTAAAGGTGGATTATCCATTAATTCAAAGTTGCCAGGCAGATATTGATCAGTATCAATGTAACGGTAAAGGTGAAACTCCTCATGGTAAAATGGCACATCTTTTGCTGTGCCTTGAAGGAGCCATCAATAATGGTAAGCATGGTTGTTTTGCAGCTTTGTCTCCCAATGTCCCTCTAAGTCAATGAGCAGCTTTCTTACAATTTCATTGTATTGTTCTACTGTGTACTGCTCTGTAAAAGTTAAAGTTCTGTTAAGGCCTAGACCTGCTGTTGAAAAATAATTAAGAAAGGTTTGCCTGTATGAAGCCAAAGACTGGCGAAAGCTGTGAACATTGTTATACAGTTAGAACCTTCAACCATTTTTAAAAATTTTTAACAAAAGCTCTAACAGGCAGGCTATCAGTGAGTATAATTGCAGTCGTGCGATACAGAACCTGCCTTGGCCAAACAAGGCGGGCGATCTTTTCAGGTCCTTGATTTTGCAGTAAAAAACAATTGTGTTCACATAGGTTTATTTTTAATACTAATTGAAACGTTTCAGATAATTTCATGATCATGTACTTTGGCTGTAGTATGAAATTTTTTAGAAGCATAATTTTTGAAAGCAAAGTATGGTCAAGTCACATTACTGGTGCTAAAGATAACAAAGTTCCAACACAGATAGAAATAAAATTACATTAGCACCTTTATTATCCACACGGATTTTGTGCAATTTTTCTCATATCTTATGCGCATACATCTATATGACAATTTTCATGAAATGGCTGTGCAAAGTTACCACAAACGAAAATGAAGCAAAAGTCAATTTTAGGCGGGTTATTAATCGCAAGCCTTGTGCTCTTTAGGCGGGTGATGAGGCATGAACAGGCAATCGCCTGCCTCTCATTGGTAGGCCTGCTCTAAAGATCTAGACAGAGAGAGTTTTAACTTTTACAGTTTTTTAAAATGCTACTGAAAGGACAGCATCAACTATACTATACAGCATACTGTTTTGTTATCATTTGATTATTAAATTGTAACAGTGTGACAGCTGAGATGGAAGGTTTAGTGGACATCTCATTCATTACAGTAGCTCTCAGTATGTATAGAATAAACAGAATTCATCAAATGTATGTAAATGGAAGTACCAGATGCAAAGGTTCAGCAGGCAGACAACACTAACTTCTAGGGGGTCCGGGGGCATTCTACCCTGGGAAATTTTTAAAACGGGGCTCTCTGAAATGCAGTATTCTATGATCCTTGGCTGGAATTGGTTAATCAGGAAGATCTCTAGCTAGAGAAGGGAAAAAGTGCTTATAGAAAATGAAATATTTGACTGATTTAGCTATTAAAATGAGTATAAATCAGTTTGCAGTTGTTCGTTTTTTAATTGATTCCAAAACAGACTCCAAATAAAGTGTACTTATGAATCCAATAATTATCTCTAGAGGTCGTAGAGAAGTTCCATTCATCACGGTACAGTGGGCAATTTCCACACTTAAAAAATGGTTATTTCATGTGTGAACTACCAGACGCTAGACGTCAAACAAGTCAAACAACCAGACGTTTCCTCCAGCTTGAAGTAAAACCCTTATAGTTAATGTATTTCCAGCACAAAATTAAACTAAAAAAATCAGCCACAAAAATTAATGGTTAGAAACAGTATTTAAAGGTTGTTTATAGTATGTTTCAGTCTGTGGGGCAAAACGACTTTATTTGAGCAAAATGACTTTGTTGGGACGGAACGACTTTGCTTGGGCAATATGACTTCGTTTGTGGGATGAAATGACCTGTACCTTCGTGTAACAGAAAATGTACAAAAAGATTATGTAATTGGATTACTAGCTGTGAGTAAAAAGTTTCTTTAAACCATAAACTAGTAAGAATTAAGAAGTTGAATTTGAACTTTTGAAGTATTATTTTGTTTAGGTAAACAGGTTGACAGCAAATGTCAAGAAGAAATGTTCAAAGTAAGACAGCAGTTGATGGAAGATCATTCAATCAATCCCGAGATTGTGACAGAATGTGAGCATGAGATCGTAGCTTGTCATGCCAGTAAGGAAGAGACAGAAGCTGGAAAGACAATTGACTGCTTGATGAAGATGGCCCAAGAAAATGATAAGAAGATGGGCAAGAAATGCCAAAAAGCTGTAAGTTGGTTTTGAAAATTTATTTCTGACCGTAAACATTTTAGGGGCCAGCTTATTGCTTCTTGAACCTTTGTTGGGGTTTGCTTAGAAAAAATATAAGCAAGAGACAAAATATGTTACCCCAGCCATACGCTAGCACACAGAGTCATAAATGAAGGTTACAGTTGCACATTTTCTAAAGGGCTAAGAATCTTCTGTGATCTATTGATTTACCCAGGGAGAGAACAAACCTGATACTTTACAGTATGTAAATATCTGCATAAAAACTAGGGAACTTTTTTGGCATAGGTAAGCAACAATGTGTGAAATCTTTTTTAGATTAGTTAATCAATTTCGCAAATTTGATAGATCAAGTGACTTTTTCCGCTAAAAAAATATAGATGCCAGACCGGTGTTTTTTTTCAAGCTTTCTCGTACCAATGCTACATACCTATAATCAATCTTCTTTGAACTGCTTGCTAGATCTCAGTATTGTTGAGGGAAACAGAAGCAGGGAGTGATTATCGTATGGACCACACACTGTACAAAGCTTGTCAGCCTGTTGTACAAACAGTCTGTAAAGACAAAGGCAAGAAAGAGGGAGATGTTATGTAAGTTCAGACTTTTCACAAGTTTCAAACAACTCCTGCTACAAGTATATACACAGAATGAAGGAAACCGCTTCTCAAGTTTGTGTGATCTCTACGATAATCATTTGTTAATAGTATCATATAGCATTGGCTATTGGGCATATCAAACTAGCAGATGCAAGACATGTGTCCAGCAGGGAATAGACAAGAACTTATCCTGTGACTCAGCTCCCCATGTGAGTCTGTAGCTCAGCGAGGAGAGCTTCTGACCGGTAATCAGAGGGTTGCAAGTTCGATTCCCTTCAGTGACTCAGACTTGAGAAGTGGTTCCCTTCATTCTATACAACACCAAGCTGCAAAACTTCTACACCAAGTATAATTTTATACACAGTAAAATACAAGTTTATGTATGTGGAGAAATTGCAATTTTGAAACTGGTTTCATTTTTTTGTAGTGTTGAATTTTAATACAAAATTAGCGCATGTTATGGAGTCTGGGATAAGTCATAATAACAACAAATATGGGTGAAATTTTAATCAAATGCTTCGTGGTCAAGTGGTTAGATGGGAGCTGGGTTGTTCAAAGACTGGTGAACTTTAACCCTGGGTTAAGCCACTTATCTTGGCTGGGTTGTGCAAAGACTGGTTAACTTTAACTCTGGGTTAAGTCACTCATCAGGGCTGGGTTGTTCAAAGGCTGATTAACTTTAACCCTGGGTTAAGCCACTCATCTTTGCTGGGTTGTCTAAAGGCTGATTAACTTTAACCTGGGGTTAAGTCACTCATCAGGGCTGGGTTGTTCGAAGGCTGGCTAACTTTAACTCTGGGTTCAAGTCACTCATCAGGGCTGGGTTGTTCAAAGGCTGGTTAACTTTAAATAACTCTGGGATAAGCCACTCATCTGGGCTGGGTTGTTCAAAGGCTGATTAACTTTAACCCTGGGT
>JAOBRD020761207.1:9064-30772 GCA_027575215.2 Hydrozoanthus sils
TATGTAGGTAGTTAGGTAGTAGGTATGTAGGTAGGTAGGTAGGTTTGTAAGTAGGTAGATAGGTAGGAAGGTAGGTGTTTAGGTAGGTATGTAGGTAGTTAGGTAGTAGGTATGTAGGTAGGTAGGTAGGTTTGTAAGTAGGTAGATAGGTAGGAAGGTAGGTGGGTAGGTAGGTAGGTAAGTAGGTATGTAAGTAGGTAGGTAGGTAGGTAGGTATGTAGGTAAGTATAGGTAGGTAAATACTTTATTGGAATACATTGCAGCTGTATTTGGCTGAGCATTACATGTTAAAAATTAATTAATATTACAAGTATAAGGGAAAATCCAAAAAATATTATATACTATTCTAAAGTTAAAACTAAAATTTAAAAAAAAAGAGAACCCGAGAGCTAAAATTTTTAAAATCACTAGTACTAAGTAAAAAATATTTTAAACAGCTTTAAAGTCTTATTAGCTTGATGACAGAAGGCCATGGTTTAATACAATACCAAGTACTTCATCAATGCTATTGATAACTACATCAGCATTGGACTTGAGTTGCTGCCTTGTTCCAGCTCCACTCAACACACCTATAACTAGACCCAGGCCTGCGCTGCGTCCCATTCCCATATCGGCCAGTGTATCACCTACAACCGCTGTTTGACTTGGTAAAACTTTTAACACATCGCATATGTGCAGTGCGTTATCGGGAGCGGGTTTTGGCATCGAGTTTTTGTCATCTCCGCACACAACTTTGTCAACCAGATGTGTCAAATCAAGATTTGCTAGCGTGGACTCTGTGCCATACCGGGAATCCGCTGTACAGATTGCTATCTTGATTCCCTCAGATTTCAATACCTTAAAGATATGTGACAAGTTACCTAAAGGTTTAAGTTTCTGAGGGTTACCTGAATCGAAATTCGGACAACACTCTCGGATAACGTTTGCTGCTTTAGGTTCAGGTATTCCTAACTCAACTAAAACGTTCTTAAAAGCGTTTCTGACATCGGCAACAGTGGCTTGCGCCAGTAAGGAGTTGGTGTGATATTGTTTCCGTACAGGACAATACCCTGCGGTATTGTACAGCTTTTCAGAGATGTGAAGGCCTGTTGCTTTTTCAATTCCTTCTACATGTTCTTCCAACCATTGTAACCAGACGGAATCACAATCGACCATCGTGCCATCTTTGTCAAAGATGACTAATAAAGGATGAGCGGCGGAGTTGACGTGAAATCGATCACGCAATGAGGTCGAGTAGGATAGGCGTTGAAGATCACTTACTGTTACAGAACTGATTCTGGATCTCACTACGGATATAAAGGTTAAGTTAGAGAGAGAAACGTTTTGAATATTTTAAACAGGGTTTTTACCCAACAAAATTAGCTATGTAACACGATTATAACAAAACTGGTTTGTTGGTTCAATCATATGTTATAGAATAAAGGAAATATAACGCGTGTTCTGATTGGCTGTGGTGACGCACTCTAGATATGAATAGAGTGTATCTGCATAAGTCATTCCGGGGATTTATCTGTTGTGTGCTTAATTATTTTATAAAAAAAAATATATAAATCTCGTTCACTTGCTCTATTCATTGATAAAAACTTTTGTGAACTTTAAAGTTCACTCAAGAACTGCTAGAAAAAAAGTCCCTGCCCTTTCTGTTACTGAACATAGCGCGCGCGCTTATTATAAATTTCTATAATATCATTTTAACAGCCAAATAAAATGGAGTACAATGATCTTTCATTGTGACGTCACCAGACAGCAATACGGTAGACGGTGCAAGGCCCTGTTCACATAAATACGATTTGGAAAACCTCGGTTTTCATTTTATCTAAAACGTATAAAAATTTTGCGTCCAAGTAGAAAAAGGTAACGAATGACAAAACATCCGTTTTGTCACCATGCAAGCTTTGCTTGAGCGTATTCTCGAAGTGATCAGCAAGGAGATTTTAGAAAAGCGTTCTCGGTGACAAATGCGTCCTTTTTTTATTTGTACTGATTTGCGTGGACGGAAGACAAAAATGGACAAGGATGTAAACAGGGCCTACGTCTGTCTTGCAGTTTTTTTGTTACGAGGGACAGAAGAAAGTACAAGAATTAAGGTAAAGAACGTGAAACCCGCAGCCAGGCTTTGGCTTTGCTATTGGTTTATTAATATGAGTGAAATATTTGGAAAACAACATCAAAACTTAAGATATGTAATTGCTTGCTATGTGGGAAATGAGGCTGTTGAAAGGGGCACGAGAATCAACACACTGCTTACCAGGGAGGGTTTGCTGTTTCTGGAAACAAATCGCCCGCAGTTGACCAGCATTAGGAGACCGCAGCAGGCAACTTGCGAGTCTTTTCGCCAGGACAAGTGCCATCATGTGTTCAGTCTTGGCTCAATAGGTGTCATCTTTAGTTAATCCAAATGGAATCATGATTAAAGTTACTTTAGTTAAAATTATGCTATGACGTTGATTGTCGTCATAATAATGATGGTAAGTGAGCCTGATAACTAACAACATCTAATAATAACTAATAACAAGTAAGACATTAAAACGTCAACGCTTTCTAGTGGAGCGGCGGCGCAGTGGCCGAGCGGTTAGCGTGTTCGATTCAACTCGTAATCCTAGGGTCGCGAGTTAGAGCCCCTGTCAGACCACTGTGTTGTGTCCTTGAGCAAGCTAAAACACTTTACCCCGGCGACTTGTTCCAGTCGACTCAGCTATATAAATGAGTAGCAGCTTCTGCTTGGGGCAAACCTGCGATGGATTAGTGAACTGTCCAGGGGGAGTCTTAAGCCCCATTTACATTACACGGAACTTTTGGTACGGCATGGATAAAAACTATGATATGCGGGTGCCAAACAAAAAGAGTACGGCTCGAAGAAATTTTAAGCGTTGTTCTCTTCATCCTGCTTTGTATCGGTGCTTTACTTCTTCTAAGACAGAAGCTGTTGGTTCATTAAATATTTCATTACACCTGGGTTTTTCATCATCTCGTTCTTCGTCTCCGTCCCTGCTGATGTGTGTGATAACCGTACCAAGTTTATCCGTGTTTGGACTACCTCTCGACACGGTCCGAGCACGGTTGAAGTTTTCGTCCGGCACGGATGGCGCAAAGTCGTTTTCACAATAAAATCTATTCGTACTGAGCCAATTTTTTTCGTACGCGTACTTCTTTTTATCCGCCTGCCGTACCAAAAGTTCCGTAAGGTGTTAATGAGAGCGGTTACATAACATCTTTTATAGTCACTTTTCTTCTCTATTGCAATTTTTTGCTGAGATAAATATATCCTATCAATACTTTAAACTTGCGAAAAAGTTTGCAAAAATGTTGAAAGCTTGTGAAGATATGAACGAAAGTTGTTTCGTGATCATTTTCTCGACGCCGGAAAAATTGTCTGTTTTGTTGACATAGTAGATCTGAGGTGTTAATGGACTCCCCAACTGTGTGGTGCAGGCTGAAAAGATTGTGTGTCAGTTTCAGTCACGCTAACTAGCAACATTTAGTTGTGCGGTTTTAAAAGTGTTCGTTTTTATTTCAAATCTCATTTCTCTTCTGATTTTCTGAAAGAAAACTATTCGCTACTCGAAGATATGCAACTGAAAAATCTTCCACCAAAGGTTCAAAACGAAACAAAAATCCCTTCTGTTTCGGTGAGAAAAGAAAAGGAAAACCGAAGTGGAAACTTAAATTTACGTTTTCAGAAGAAAAGAAAAGAAAGTTAGCAGATAGTGACCGCGGTTCGTGGTACAACCAAGAGAAGCAGTGGTCCGATGAACATCCACGGACTTCAGAGTCAACTGGTTTGGCTAGCTCAAACAGCGCGAGGAAACGAAAACTTGAGGAAAGCAGTAAAAGTTTTGAGTTGGACTTGTCAAATAAGACACTTTCAGTTAGCTGGTCAGCAAGATGAGGCTTTTTTGCCAAGATGCGCTTTCTTGATCTTGGTAGTGGTGGTGGCTGGGGTTTTGATAAGCTCTTTCGTTTACTCATCGAATTCCCGCTAACTTCCAGAACCAAAAAATAGAATAAAGTATTGAAATTTTAAAAGTTTCGTGCTGTTCAATGTAGCACTTATGTCATGCGACTTCAGCAAAAACACAATTCAAACTACACACTGGTGTGTGATTGGTTGAAACTAATTATGTTTCCTTTACTCAGGAAGTGGGCGGGTCAAGAATGTAAAGACCGGCGCATTTGCCGCCAAATCTTTGAACGCAGATTACTCCAACATCAAAAATCACTAAAACGTCGCAGTACACGGTCTGGTTTTCATCAATCTTTATCAAATTTTCACAGCTTGGTAATAACAACCTGACAATCAAAAGGGTGTTCGGAAAAGGATAGTTTGATTTTATTTCCGGAGTTATTAGCGGTGTTATAGATCTTCTAAAAGAAATGGCTATTTTTACATAAATATCAAAATTTTATCAAAGCGAGGCAAAAAATCCATATTGACCGCACATACTTTGATAGCCCAACCATTCTGGGTATCAAAGAAACAAATTTGACTGGTGAGTGGTAAAACACGTCAGAGCATTAACGTGCAGCGCTAAAACAGTAGTTTCGCCTTTCGAAATAAAAAATGACAAAATTTTTTAAAAATATCTTTTTTTGCATATCAATTCTAAAACTACATTAACCTGGCTTGACATTCACCAAAAACAAACAGGGTGGCGCTAATACAGAGCACGCAATCGAAAATTTTCGAAAGTATGCGTCATGTAACCTTTTACGGAAACCGCGGACAAGCACCGGTGAATGGGCCATTTGACTCAACAAAGGATTTTTAGCTTTCTAGTGAAGAAAATGCGGCGGTTATACATCTGGAGAGCAAACCTCTCCCTCGAAACACGCCAGCAGATAATAGCGTTTGATAAATATACATAAAAAAGGAAAATGAGCTGTGTATCCAAGTTGAGTCGGCGAACAACTGACGTACACATGTTTAATTCGGACGATTCACCCGTTTGGGCTTTCTCGATGTAAAGATAAATATTAAAATGATGAAACCACAAAAAGAAAAATATATATTAGTACAAAAAAAAAGTATGCATATGCATGCAGGGGTAGATAAAGTATTGGGGTCTCTCAAACTGAAATTTCTAATATCAGTTTATACATCATGTATATAATTGTAGCCAATTAACAGGAAAAGGTAACAGGAAAAGGTAACAGGAAAAGGGTCTACTGAAACTAACAAGAATTGGAATGTTACAAAAATTGAATCCAGCTACTCAGTTCAAGCAAGCGCCTCTGTCAGTTGACTAAATCAATTATAGGGTGACTGAATTAAGAATTAAGCATTAATTGGGAACTAGTTTTGAAAAAAAATCGACTGTAAATATGGCCGAAAATTCGGAATAATCGTATTTTCAGTGAGGAAAACTGGGCTTACGGCATTTCGTGTAGGCACTGTTTTCGCTCGATTCAATCTTTCTATTCGATCACGTCTATCATTTCAACTGATTTGATTGAGAATTTGAAGTGCTATCCTATTATGTGTTTGGTCAGTAGAAAAAAAAATCAAACAAGCATAGAAATATAGCAGCAAAAAAACTTTTCCGCGTCTCTCACAAACCTTGAAGCAAAACCACTGCCCTTTAGTGAGCCAGTCTCGCTAGAAAAGCGGGTTCAGATCAGTTCAGCGGATTTTCGAATTGAATCAAATCAAATTGGGTTGACATACAGATTCCAGTGGTGCCGACACATAGAAATTATGTTTTTGTGTTGTTTGACGATTACTAAGCCACAGAATGCGAGCGAGAAACGCAAGCAACTTTAACAACATTTATTACTGTGTGGTATTACAGCAAAGGGTCTTCAATATCATATTAAAATACAAATCAAGTTAATCAATGCGTTTATATGTACATATGAAAATGACTAAATTTGCATAACATTGTTATGTCCGGTCAAAATCTTCAGTTAAGACGTCACGAAAGCGATATAGTCGTTCTAACATGTAACTTTGAAATTGTATGGCTAAATACAATCTCCTTCAAACAGATTAGAGTCTCTCTAGCCCTTTTTCAGCTAATCAGATAATATATATGTTATTAAAATGAAACTCAAAACACTGTGTTGTATTGTATTCAACTTTGAAAGCATAATCATTAGCCTAACGCTGCCTAGTCTAAACAAACAAGTAAATATTTTGTCGTAAAAATCTTCACTTTGCTAAACTACATAGAGAAGCACCGACATAAATCACACGCCAACTGAATACACCAGTTTAAAAAAATCGGACCTCACCAAGAGCACGAGCAATATATTTTACGATGTTCGTGACGATAATTTAAGACGGACAATACATAGATTAATAAGTTATGAGCATTGTCAAAGAAAAACGACTTGACTTTTTTCAAACCTCAAAAGATACTTTACTCCAGCTTTCAAAACTGACCTAATACGATTCTAAACAGTTCTGAAAAAAGTGCTTTAAACGAGTTCGAAGATTCAATGCTTCCGAAACCTTTTATTAAATGTATTGTTGCTGGAGTCAAAAATTACTGAAGCGCTCAAACTTCCTTCAGGCATCGATAGAAATGTTTCAAAATAACGTGTAGATATGCTTCTGAGCATCAGCGGACGGAAAGAAAGTTTCTTTATTGAAAACGAACTGAGGTTTCAAGTGAACCTTTTTGTTGAAAGAAAACCTTGAAAACCTATAACTGATTAAAACAACAAGAGCTTGGCCAAGCTATTTGAAAGAGTTGAAGAGCAACCCTACTGGAACCCACTGCAGGTACTTAAGTTCTGTTGCTAAAATGAGGGCAGAATTTCATACACAATATATTTTGAGAATTTAGCTCGACATGAATGCTCAGATCTTGCTGTATTTCTACATTTATGTGGGGAACTATTAATAGAAAATATTTACCGAGTACACACGAATGAAAAGCATGAATATAATCAAATGTAAGGAAACACCTCAATGTAAAAGATTAAGAGACAAGCAGATATCTCGCAAAACATAAAACTTCTGGTTGTGTGTTTGCTGTTATTTGATTTTTTACACCGATGGATAAGTTATGAAGAATAAGTATGTTCAGAGCTTAACACTTCAGTAAATTGCTTGTCAACAAACTGAAAGTTAACTCTGCGAATATAACGAGCATTTCACGTAGTCGTTACATATTGTCCAGAAGACCGCAATAAAAATAGTTCTGGCCGTCGTTGTTGCACAAAAAATAATTTAAGGCAATGTTTAGGAATATATACCTTCTAAACTTTGTGAGCGTTGCGGAAAAAAAAATGATCAAATCTTCTTTCGCAAATTTATTCCTTGTTTGTACAGGCGTAAACTATCAATATATTTATAACTAGTAGCTTTCATACAAAATCGGATCAGTTTCAAAAATCTACGTTTAAACTCACCCGTTTAGCTTTCCTTCGAATGTATTGCTGTCATCTTGTACATAGCTTGAAGAGTAACTGAGCTGTAAACACCAATTGTTACAGAGATGGCGAAAAGAACCGGTTTGTTTTGAAATACGACTGGCCTTAAAGTAATCAAATATTAATATAATCAGAGCAAAACAGTCGACCCAGACCTCTTGCGGTCATTTAACCATCAAAATACTAACCGCACGCGTTGATTTTTGCTACCGCCGGCATTGATTTTTATTATCTTTTAACAAAAAGAAATATACGAGAGGAAAAAATTCTCTTTTGCGAATTGAGTGACAAGCAATTCGGTTGGCGGTATTTTCCGACGCTTGACTCCCGTTTAACACGCGAATACCACAGGCGGCCCATTCACAAAATCAGTGTGGGCTTACAAATACAGTATTTGTATGGAATCACGAGCAAAATAAAATTGAAAATTTGATTTTCAATAAAATTTTACTAACCTTGGTCTGATGTTGTTTTTGGTAGTCTGTCAATCCTTTCTAGCTGGAGTTTTTGGTTTCTAAACGATTTTGGTGCCCTCTGGGTTCACACGTAAGAGAAAAAGAGAAAGGCTGGAGACTTCGCTGGCCACCAACCTCAATTCGATCGACAATTTATCCATTCAAGACCCTTCCAATGACTTCAAGACGAACACAGCATCGAAGGACAATGATTCTTATATCATGATATTGTATTAAATTCCATAAATAAAAAATTTGAACTCATCTTTACGTCCATTTTCTCTCTGTTTTCGCTCGAGTTTTCCTTTCTCCAACGGCGCAATTCTTCCTAGTTTTACACTTGGGTTTTGTAACCTTACCTGATGTTGGAAAACATCGTTCTGATTGGCCGCTTGTTGCCATAGTACAACGCCATGGAACGCAATGTCATCCCCTCGTCGGCAGGGAGAGTAGGTTTTGTTTAGTTATGAATACTTGTACTTAAATATGTAACGGTCGGTTATTTCAGTATAGCAACACGAAAGTAGAATCGCGAAAGCTACGATAATTATGGAGTGATAATAATAGAAAAGGAAAATATTATCTTAGTCTCATTTATTAGTGTTTGTATTGTCGACCTTGGGCCGCCAGAATGTAGTAGTCTGTAGTTTGTTCTTCTTTCCTGTTCTTTCATTGGAAACAGCTCAAATTCAACATTCTGGCGGAAATGGCAGGAAACACGCGTGTGTATATATTTTGGCGCGAAAATCTAAATAAAGGCATCTGTTAGACGATTAAAATTACTAGCCTTTTCATTAAATTTTCTACCCAAGTTATTGAAATGGCTCTAAGAAACGACTCATTTGTTTAGAATACTAACCATTTCAAATCGGAACGAACTTTTTTAAAAACACCCTGTATAGTCCCCAGATCCGACTTCGTCTCGGGAAACATCGGGACTCCCGGGAAAAACAAAACTATTTTGTTTCCCGAGGAACTATACATTAAGAGCTTTGTTATATATTTAGACTTTCCCTTTTATTGAGACTTTTTCGGTGATGTGTTCGGCGCGCGACCACGAATCAACCAATCATAGTACTCATTTTGCTGAGTGAAAGTCTAGGTATATAACAATGTCTAATGTTTGTGCCCGGCGGCCAATGCACAAAGACATGAAGTGATATGTCGCTTCTTTTAGAATTTCAATCAAACCAGTTTTAAATCCATATTCTCCTTATACACTCACACAAAATAAGACAGCTGCATGGTTAAGTTGAGAAAATGGGCAATTACAAACGTAGCATAGATCTCTTAAACTATTGCAGAAATGAAAATTCTAAATTTTAGTTCGGGTATACGTAATACGCCATTTCGGCAATGAAAAATACCCTATCTGATTTGGCTTTGGTACGGGAATCTATACTGTAATCAACAAACGTCCGTTTGATGAATAAAAACGTACCATGGCATACAAAAACCAATAAGAATACTTCTCAACCCGAGAGAACATGAGAACATCCATTCTTCATCAAGAGTACACTAAACATAATATGTAGGAACAAAGTGTATCTCCTGCAACAGTTAAAACCTTGCTTAATAAGGGACGAAGGCATGCAACACTGTGGAAACATGCGTCAGTAACAACGTTGAGCGTTAAAACACAGATACACTGTAAGGTTATCAACTGTGGACGATGCCCTAGACAGCAGTAACTTGGACTTGTTCAAAGTTCAGAGTCAGGTGTACTGTACAGTATCAACTGTGGGCAACGCCCTAATATTCTGGGGGCTTATATTAGATCGTTTACGGTAATTCCATGGTTTGAACATTTCTGTATAGGCGAGGTAAAAGCAGCTCATTGGCCTTCATTATCTCAGTTAATTGTGTGGAGTTTATTTCGCAACCAACCCTTCCTCGCTCCTCCTTTGCATGTATTTGCACTCCCACTCTCGGTGTGACGTCATTGGCGGATATTCCCCTTCACCCTTCACTAGCAATGGGTAGCATACAGTTATATAGCTCTCACATGGTCTTTTACGAGCTTTGTGTTGCAAACCAGAATAGTGTCAAACCTTCTTCAGGAAGGGAAGGCGAAGCTAGGACGAATCAAGGTAATTATAATTACGTTGCAGTATGGTTCTATGAGTTGTGTTTGCGTGTAACTTCTTTTAGAAATCACGACTACGAAGATCCTCGGTTATTCAACTCTTGTTTAATAAGTTTTTTTTTTCATTTAAACAAGATTATAGCGTAATAATGCGGAGGAAAAGCTAAACACTTCATATTGCAGCAACTAAACGAACCGATCGCGATTAACATCAAAATCTGCTTTGGTTAAAGTTAACAATACATAATTCACTTTATGCAACTTTCAATGTCGCCATGATGTTCTATGGTAACTTTTTCTCGGTCCGTTTTCTACAGCTTGCAGATGTGAAACTTTGCTGCTCCTTTTGTGACAAGCACCACAAGTTTTTCCATTATCTCGAGATAGGGCGGTAAGATTTGACTTTTGGGGCATTTTCCATTTTTATAGCAATTAGTACATTTTAACATATTGTGACAGACGTCACGAGATTTTTTCATGTCTTCGGCGAACTCCTTTGAACACTTTGCAAACAGTTGTGAAAAGCACACGTCGACGGGTAAGTTATCTGTGGAACCAAAGAAGTATGTTAGTGAAAATTAAAAAAAAAAAACAAGTAGAAAGCAACTAGAAAGACAGGAATGGAAACAAAGATGCATGTTGGCACTAAATGATCACAGAATTTTTTTAAGCTTGCTAGTTTTAATCTTCATATGGTGTTTTTGTACTCCATTAGTGTGCTCTGTTTATTCCGGCTTTGTATGTTGTTCTTATATCCTTACTCGCACAATGACTTCTTTTCATGGTGTCAATTTATCATTTTCTATATTTTTTAAGATCTCCCCTTACTCGTTATTTATACCATCTTTTTCTTGTTCCTGTTTGCTCCTTATCCTTGTTTTTTACTCTGTTTATTTGTACCTTTTCAACTTTGCTTCTCGAATCCATGTTTAGTTTTTCAGAGGCAAATCTGTTGCTAGTTTTTTTACATTTACAAAAACCATAAAGTACTTGCCAATTTTTGGGAGATGCAGTTTTTCAGCCAAATCTGTTGGAAGAAAGAAACGTTATTCATGTTTATGAGTCTCGCGTTTTGCATTTCATCATAATCGCAATACAATCAGTATTTCGCAAGTTTAGTATCACATCTTTATCGTCATCACTCATGATTGCAATTTTTCCATTTGAGCAAAACTTCAGTTTTTTTATATTATATACATGTGGATCATCAGCGTTGTTGTTATTAAACAAACGTTATTAATTACAGTTTACTTCTCTGTAACCGGGACAGACCTTTAACATTTTCTTGACCAACGAGTTTTTAGCTTCTTCTAGTTCAAAAGACATGTCAAAACTTTAGTACAATGTTCCTTTATTCAAGATGTACAGCTCGAAGCTATCCCAAGTAAATGTTCTCTAGTAGTTATATTCGTTGTTAAGTAGGTAATTTCATTCTAATTATCCGGTAAAATCTGGTTTCAATTCCTATTTTGCCTGTTGTCAGTCGTCTAATGATTTTTGCAGTTCATTCTGTTATCCTTCAGTGGCATATGTGCGAATACACAATATAGATTCGAGTGAGGCCTTAAAATTACCACTGGAACGTGGTATAATCCATGTTTCGCTCGTCTACAGCATCAACAAAGAACTCCATTATTCGGGTAAAGTTCATAGTTTTATTTCCTGAGCTAATAAATCTAGCTAGATTTCACTTTGGTTAAGGAAACACAAAAATAAAGGGAAGTTCTCTTGACCAATGAAGAAAGATGTTTACCTTTTGCCAATTTTGCAATGTTCTTGTAGTCCAGGTTTGGGCAAAGAGTCTTCTTCATGACCACGGCATTGATATACACCAGATATCTCATGGCCGCAATCAGACCCCCCTTACAGCTTGGTTCGCCTGCCATGCATGTGCTCAGTATCTGTATCAAGGCACTCATTAATATTTCAACTTAAACTTCAATCGTTATCTTAATAAACTTTTGCAGACTTTCAAAGCGTCAGATAGCAAAGCTATAATCACGAAACTGCAGAGACCGCGGAGCTATAGGCCTGGAAACTGACGATGCCTTTGAAAAAATCTTGTTTGGATTGATAGAAATAAACGCATTGTCGGCAAACTCGAAATTTAACATTTCACAGGCGAACTGATGTCCCCGATCCCCCCAAAGCACTCGCGCTTTCGGCGCTTTATCCCTACTAATCCAAAATATGCTCCGCGGTACTTCCCTGGATTACTCAGGTGCTGGTATAGTTGGTGGTTTTCAAGGAGGAGTACTCGCAGAAAACCTCCGACGTCGGAGAGGGACCGCAAACCCAACTCACATATACTTCCCCGGCCGAGCTCCAGAATCGAAGCAAGTCGTATTTGTTATAGATGAGCGCTCTGCCACTACGCGACGCGTTTCAAATGAATCGTCAATAGCTGCAATTCCAAACACGAAAAATGCTAGTCTAACTAGGGCCAACACGGTTTTCATGCTTCCAGTTTAGGAGATACTTGGATCTTCAGTCGTTTGTTTCGTGATTAAAAGTGAACATTTCAAAGCTATGTTGGTAGTTGTTGTATGCGAAATGTTTCATTCCTAAACATCAATGCGATTAAAGTTTAGAAAGTGAGGTGGAGGTACTATTGACTCCTTCGTGTTAATTTTATATAGAAAATTGTTTGCGTTGTCCAAAGGTTAAACAAAGTGTTTTTGTTTTCCAAACACGAGATAGAGTTACCTGCCGCGCAAATCAGACTTATATCTAGTTTTTTTTCTGGATTATGAAGGTGAGCAACATGGGCGGTGAAAGCAAAAAAAATTATTGGGGGGCACAGAAGAAATTGTAACACTGTAGAATTCCGAATCGAAAGTAACGCCCCCGTCCCCCCAAAAGTAACAGTACCTTTTTGTCCTCCTATTAAATCCCTAAAATAATGGCTCCCCCGAAAGTAACGGCTACCCGAAAGTTGCGGCCCCTTTTGTCGGCAAAATTCGAAAGTTCCGGGGGCCATTACTCTTAGAATTCTACGGTAGTCTGTTTTGTTTACTGTTTGTTTATCAGGTTACGTTACATTGTAGGAATATAAACATCGATGGAATTGACTTTTAAGTATCATAATACGTGCCTCTTTGACTGAGTCCATTTCGAGTTAAAAGCGTTTTTTGTCTGTCCGAAAGTAAGGGCTACCCGAAAGTAACGACTACCCGAAAGTAGCGGCCCCTTTTGCCGGCAAAATCCGAATTAAAGTAACGGGAGCCGTTACTTTCGGAATTCTAAGGTAGTTTGTTATGAATCTGATATTCCTATTGAAAAGTAACTGTTGTTAGCTAGAAAATTATTGGGGGGGCCTCCGACCAAATTATTGGGAGGGCCAGTGCTGTCACCTTATCTTAAGTGTGTAGCCACCTCATGGCAGTTTATGCCAATAAGTAGCTATTTTACTGTTTAAAAATATAATAGTTGTCTCTGAGTTAAAAAATTGTTAAAGTTTACCGAACGCTTCGGCACGTACATCTGCCTTCATCAGCGATGATAAAATGTAAATTTGTCGACAACAAAAAACTACAGACACAAGTTTCGGGAAATACCAATTAAGGTCAATTGGAATTGTTTTGAGAACAAAGACTTCGGTAAACTGCGGGAATATTTGTGTGGTCACTCCATGTACCGAAGATTTTGTTCTCAAAACTATTTCAAGTTATTTTTATTGGTATTTCCAGAATCTTTTTTTATAGTTTGACGATTGTCTACAAATTTACATTTTTATCACCGCTGATGAAGGTAATGTACCTGCTGAAACGCTCGGTAAACTTTAACAATTTTTTAAGTCAGAGGCAACTACATACTTATATTTTCAAACATTTGGTCATGCCTGATTGCAATTTTAGCATTTTGAAACAGCTATTTTACTATCAAGAAAGAAAAACCTGTGTATCGGCGCAGGCAATTTGTGTTGCATTGAGCTCAGGGTGTTCCTTGTTGAACTCCAAGACTTTCTTGTTACACCCGTAAAACAGCTTCAGCTGACAGTCGGACGGTTCACTTGACGAGAGTCCATTAAAGACGGTGAACAAAACAAGAGAAGCAAGTATTGCTTTCATGTTGACCTAGCGGAAAAACAGTTTTAATTTTAGAGAAGCACTAAAAGAAAGCGCCCCCATTTCTCGTGTAAAATTTCATCTTTCATACCAAGTGAGATTTTCCGGGTGGTTCTCCCTTGAAAAGTTGGTAGGGGTGCTCAACGGACAGATTTTAAAATTACCCTTAAAGGTACGCACAAATTAACGAAGAGTCTGATTTCGTACCCTAATAGGTAGGAAAATATTTAATCAACCAAGACTTCTGGTTTAAATTGCATTGAACGCCATATATTTGTCCCTAAAAGGTATCGAGTCAGCCGGACTGACCCTAAAAGGTAAGCAAGGATCTCCTTTTTGATCCTAAAAGGTCCGTCGCGCTTTTTAAGGAAGTGTTGTTTCTTTTTTTCTTTTTCCATTAGCTTCGATGATTTTTTTAGTTAGTAGATTATTTTATTGCAATCCATTCAACAAGCTATTTGTTTGTTCGCTGGCAGACAAGAACGAGACACACCTTATCATTTTTCACTCTCTTTGAGTGACATTTTGAGCGATAGATGTCACAACTCGGCTCTTTATACTCCAGATGCACTGGATGGCATCCACAGAAAACATTTTTGGCGTAGCAGTTAAAAACGTAGCAACTTTGAAAATCGTTTTTCAGTCATCTATGTTTGCCTAATGCACGTGGATCGAGACAGAAGCTTTGAAATTTTTAACAGACTCAGCTGCAATTTTATTTATGTAGAACTAAATTGTTTGGGGCGAGATGCCTATATTGATTTTGATAAAATAAATATAAACTTAGTTTTCTCTTCCCTACACTTAGTTTAAAGTTCGCGAGGAACGGGAGCAATCGACAGATTCAGGAATCAAATTCAATGCTTTGGGAGTCTATGGCTGAAGCGCTTTAATAATCTTGCACTTTTAAGTCCAAAGTTTTCCTCGACAAAAAAAGCGCAAGGTAATTTTGAACTCTTAGTTCCCACAACATTGGCTTCTTGACTTACACACCAACTAGCGATCTTATTTACCTACATACTATCTTACACTGAGCTTGAATTAGCTAGAATAGAACCGGTATAGCACAGTACGTGATAAATCCTAGGTACCTTGTTTATCTACATACTATCACACACGTCAGCTTGAACTAGCTAGAAAAGAACCGGTATATGTAGTAGATACTAAGTATTGTTCGACTCTAACTACCTTGCGTCAGTTGCAATCAAAAGCAAATTCTCTCCGTCGAAGGGATAACTCTCGAAACGTTTGCACCTTTAAATTTCCGAAGGCGGTGATTTAATCGTTTGCGAAATTATTTCTCTGACTCATGTTAAGAAACGTTTTACACTATTTTAATAACAAAAAATTCAGTGCAGAGATGTTTTTTAAATGAACTTTTATCGAGTAAAAGTTTTTCAACCTTTTTGAACCAGCCATATATAATTAAAACAACGTTGTGATGAAGTTAGTTCTTCTAATCTAATAATTCTTTGTTCCAGCTAAAAAGATTAACAGACTTTCATGTAATATAAATTTAAAATCAATAAAGAGATTGTAACTTGGTTCCAACTGCATATACATTAAATACATGAAAAAGGACATTTGACATAGAGTATAGTTTATGATTGCATCTTACGAAGTTGGTGTTTTATGAAACGATCTATCGTGTAATAGCTATAAAACTAAACAAAAACACCTTCGTTCAAACACCTCATCATAACAGTAAGCTCTTGGCAGCGGAATCTTATTTACGCCATTCCGTGAGATCTACAAAGTTCTCAACAACATTTAAAACCAATACTTACTCTGGCGAAATTCTCTACAAAAAGACACAGCAAAAAGGCTCCTATCACAAGTCTTGTTGGCAATAAACTGCTTATCTCTTTGTTCTGATGCTTCTGACACGCGATACAAAAAGCCATCTCTATTGGACGAGAGAAGAAGCACATGCGCACAGGAAGGGAATAAATTACAAAGTAAACAAAATGGCAAAGGTAATTGAACCGTATTTGCCATTACGTGTGTTCACATTATAAATTAACTGCGGTTAATTCGTTATCAGAAAATTCTTATAGCGAGTAAAATGCTGCGAGCTTGCAGACTATGAACGGTTTCTGAAATACGTTTTAAAGGAGTACAACCAAACAAGCCTTATTGGCCTTCCTACAGCATCTTTCAGTGCGCTAGACAGCAATGTTTTGGACGTGTTCAAAGTACAGAGTCAGGTATACCGTACGGTATCAACTGCAGACAATGCGCTAGACAGCAATATTTTAGACGTGTTCAAAGTTCAAAGGCAGGTATACAATACGGTATCAACTGCAGACAATGCCCTAGACAGCAATATTTTGGACGTATTCAAAGTCAGGTATCATGTACGGTAGCTGGTAGACAATTAACTGTGTCTGAAATACGTTTTAAGGAGAACAACAGAACAAGTAGTTTCATTTCTGTATAGCGTTTTTCAACATCTAAACTCAGAAAATTTTATTTTTCTCAATTCTTTTAGTTGGTAATATTAAGTGTTTACAGTCTAGACTCACTCTCAGAAATGATGAGTTTTTGTTATGACGTTCCTGCCAATTCCACCACTCTATACTTGTATAATAACTAGTGTTTTCATTTATCATGTAGACATATCGAAGAAATACCAGGATTTTTCTTTTAACTAAAAAATTGTATCTTCATCGCGCGGAATGAAGATACTACAGTTAGACCCCGATAATTCGAACTCGGATAATTCGAAGTCCAGCTAATTCGAAGTTCATTTCCCTTGGTTTTGCCCCACTTTTCTTAGTCATTTTAACTCGGATAATTGAAACTCGGATAATTCACAGTCCCCGCTAATTCGAAGTAATTTCTGTTCCTACGGACCGAATTTTACCTCGATAATCCGAAGTTAATTTACTGGCTGAATGAAAAAGAACAAACGCTGTCGGAATTGGTATATTTATCAAGTAATTACGTTCTAAAACAGTTCATATTTTGACGCGAAAACATTTCACGGCTCGTTAATCCCTTTATATATAATTGCCTAAAACAGCTCACATGTTCTGATGATAAAAACATATGAAATCAGTCCAGAGACGATGGGCTGCTCACACTGTAAAAATTGGCTTGTTAAAATGACCAAATTAAATTGGTTATAACCAATTTTAATTGGTCACTTCAACTAATAAATAATTGGTCAAAATTTAAACCAAGTATAATTGGTCAACTAAACCAATAGAAGATGGTCATAGCGACCATTTTGAGTCAAATTTGAATGACCATTAAAATATGATTGTTGTAACCAATAATAAATTAGTTAAATTTGAACCAAATGCAACTGGTCAATTTTACCAATATATATTGGTCAAAACAACAAACCAGTCAGAGTTTAATGACCATTAAAGTTTGGTTTTTTGTAACCAATAATTGCTGCTGCAGTGGAGTGAGCCTGAAGCAAGCGAAGCAAGGCAGCGACTCTTATTTGGGCTAAAGATCTCGATCTTAACCCAGGATACACCGGGGTTCTTTACCACCATTCCTTGCGCGCCCTCCCCAGTATATATTGAAACCCTTTGTCTCGAGATGGTAAAAGTTACTCGAGGTTACTTCGCTGAAATACACCCTAGGCTCAAGACTTTTTTTTTTTTCAAACTTTCCCCAAAAATGGTGGGCCCGTGTTATGGTAAGCTTGAAATTAAAACTACAGCCTCCTCGTGTGGCCAACCAAGGTAAAAACAAGTACGACTGTATTACGGGACCAGGAACTGGTACATCACAATAATGTTTAGTGTGTAATGGACAGCTAGAATACTCTTCAAACACAGTTTCGTTTACTTATTTTGTGTCATGCGAAACAACAAAAGCTATTTTAGCTTGAAATCTAAACCCTGTACTTTGGTTATTTCCTTTCGCATACATTTTACTAGCGTCATTTCTAGTCAAGTTCCTTTGCGGACGGTTGACCTTTAGGTTATACTTTCTCGTTAGGCCACAGAGAGCTGCGACGTGGCTTCGCCGAGTGGTCTGAATGTTTTGACGTTTAATGCAAGATAAATGTAAAATAAATGTCTTTGCTTACATACATCACATTCTCACATCTTACCTTAGCCAATCAGCGCGACGCAGGATAGCATGAATATTTTGCCTTAGCTTGCCTCAGTCGCGCTGATTGGCTGATTCGTAACGGTCTAGCTTTTTCAAATTCCGATGGTCTCGAGTCGTACAGCGATCCTCTAGAGATTAACATAATGTTCAATTAACGGTGGCTTTTCTCCGCCGATTTTTGAGGTAAGATTCTAAAACTCTTCCAGGAAATAGATAAATATATGTCGAGTTGTATGCTGTTAAAATTTTGGGTGTCATATTTTTAGATTGCGCTACAATGAAGTTTTAGTGAGGGTGGTTGTCGCTCGTGACGACAGAAGTTACCTGCCTTTGTGTTTTTTTTTTTTCTCCTTTCCCCACATCACTCAGCTTCTTTCCTTTCTCTCTTCCCGCTTCTCCTGCTTACACTAGTTTCTTGCTAACTCCCCCAAAAGGCCCCAAAATAATACAGAGACACTTAATTTCCATTTTTGAATGTTCTTTCAGCGTTGTAACCCTTTATTTTATGGACTTTATTGTGCAGCCCAAGCGCTGTATATAAAAACGTGGTGTTCGGCCGAGGTCGCATCGTTCGGATGGTAGGCCTGTGCCCGTATACCTGTGCTCATCGCGACCCCTCAACAATAATGTTGCCGTCTTATCTAAGATTTTCATGGTAAAAAAAGACTTACTCGGGTAGACGTTTGTGAATATAACTGTCCCAACGAGACGAAACTTCAAGCCACAGACCCCGCGCTTTCCCCAAGCGGTATCACGTATACATACGGAGCGAAGAAATCGTTTTTCGAGTGTTTGTATTGTTTTTGCTTTCGCAGTTAGATGTTTCAAAGTTGCAGACTGAGACAGAGACACCAACACTTTTCTCCTTCGTGCGGGCAAAGTAATTTGCAATGTTGTAACGTTAGCCGTTAGTACGAAAGTATTTTTAGACAGTTTGACTTAAATTCAGCTAGCTCCGATTATTGCCAAACGACTATTTGCCGCAAGGTGATTAAGGTGTGAACCACAGACACCTCTCTGCAAACAGAGTTAACAGTTCTGCTGGATAGAAAACCCGCTTTTTCTCGAGTTGGATTTTCAGCAAAAATTCGTGATTTCAAGAAGCTTATTCTCCCTTAGTATTTTGGCAATTCAACTGGAATTTAGAATACCGGTAGGAAAACATCGCAAGTCTAAAACTGTGTCTCAGTTTTTCTTTAAACCGTTTTCTTCTTGAGTTAGAAGGGTTTAATTCAAAAAATTAGCTAGTTTTCGTAAGTCAAACTTCAAAAAATCGTAACTAACTAGCAAAGCAATTAAAAAAAATCGAGACACAATTTTTGACCTCAACGTGTGGCAAACAAATTGCAACAAAAAAAACAGCGGTATTCGTCTTAACGCGCGGGAGAATAAAGACTCACGGAAAAAGTGTAGTTTTCGAGAAGAAGGGTTCTTGCTTGTTTTCGGTTAAAAAAAACTGTGAAAAATAATTGCAGAGGCCAAAACTTTGTTCTTTTACCTTTCTGAATACATATAATAATTTGCTAAAAGCGCGGATTGAAATATGATTTATACTTCTAGTAGTTCATGAATGCTGTGTATGATTATACCAGTATAATATATTAGTATATATTTGATAGACGATGATCAAAAGTTGTTATCAGACTTCAGAAAAGTTTGTTGTTGTCTTATAGTTTCCGCTCAGAAATTAAGGGTATGCCAATCAATAACAAACTGGTTATTTTGACAGGCGTTTTTTTTGACCAGTATAGAATTGGTCAAAAAACGTGTTTTCAACCAAAAAATTGGTCACCTCCGACTCATTTTTTTGACCAATTTATCCAGTTAAAGTGACCAATTTATTTGGTTGAAGCGACCAATTGGTTTGGTTGCTCCTAACCAATTGCGTTGGTAAAAACTACCAATTTTGTATTGTTAAAGTGACCAATAAAATTCGGTTAAATTGACCAAATCGAAATGGTTTGTAAGACCAAAAAAAAGTAGTCACCTCTGACTCAAATTTTAACCTTTTTTTTGGTTAAAATAACCAGCCAGTTTAAACAGTGCACACAGGGAAAAGATCAAAACAGTGGTACTTCCTAGGAACCGAGTTTAGGGGGATGAGGTATTAAGTGCCGCCACCCACCACCTTTTTTTCAAAAAGGCTGAATTTCAGGATTAAATATCATGTTCACTAAAATAGCTATTGATTAAGTGCTTCCACCAACGTCTTCCTAGTGGAGAGAGAAGTCTATATTACAATAAAAACCAATACCCCTAAATCACGTTTTGAGAAATTGAGCTCTGAAAAAGTGGTGGGGGTGGGGTAGGGGGTCTGTGCCGCCACCCACCACCTCCCCCGACAAAATTGGATTCCTTGAAAATACTATTGTTTTGACTTCTTCCCTAATATGGTAAAAATACAACAAATAAAACTATTTGAGGTTGAAAAAGACGTATTTATTCTTGACCTCTATAATTCGAACCCCCGATAATTCGAAGTACTTTGCATTTCCCTGAAGACTTCGAATTATCGGGGTCCAACTGTATTTTTATCTTTCACGTGCGAGGCTATTGGTGTCGCCATGGTTACTAACATGATTAGCCAATTCCAGTTATTAGAAAGCTTTCTGCTCAGGCGCGCGGCCGGTTCTTCTAAAAAAGGTTGTGTTTTATGAAGTGATGTCACCAGTAAATGTAAAATAAACAGAACATTTTATATTTTGACCACTCAAAGATAAGACTCGTATCCCCACGCGGCCGTGTAATATACTCTATTTTTATTATTAATTTGCATAAAGTTCCTGTATAATGTTATTTTTTTTGTGCACGACGATCTAGACTTCGAGTTTTTGTTTTGATATTCCCACCAAGTCTGCCATCATCTACTAGTATACTTTAGTCTAAAACTGTATGTTCATTTTTATTTTAAAAACACATTAACTGCACTTATTAAAGTTTTCCCCATCTCAAGTATCTTCTATAGAACTAGTAAATTTTTTCACTGACTTGCTGAACTTTAGATGACTCTAGAAAATCCACTCTCACGACTGACTTGTTTATATATGTTTTGTTATTGTCTTGCTTTATAATATTTTGACTCAAAGAGTCACAGCAGGGAGCTCGAGAACAGGCAATAGGACTCGAGGTTCCCTTCGAGGTCTGCTACCAAGGACCTACGGTTTAACGTCCTTATCCGAGATGACACGAAGGTCTAACCGTTTGTAGATGTTAGGGCAAAGGCAGCATCTTCTCCTCAGTTATTTTTAGACCCTGACTTAAGGTCCGGCACCGGGAATCGAACCCAGGCCTCCCGCACGAAAGACTGGCGCCTTACCAACTGGGCTAACCAGGCTGCGGTATTAAATGGAGCTATTCCAAGTTTTTATTCTGTTCGTACCTTCTCCATAAACTATATTTATGTGTCAATAATGAACCAGTCTTTCATCCCTTCCCCCTTCCTCCTTCTACTGTCCTACTAATAGCTCTATGTATATGTGTCAATCACGAGCTCTCATCCCTCCTCCTTTCTCATTACGTACTGTCCAACTAACATTTGAATGTTTGTGTCAATCATGAACCTTCATCCCTCCCCCTTCCCCTTCTACTGTCCTACTAATAGCTCTATGTATATGTGTCAATCACGAGCTCTCATCCCTCCTCCTTT
>JAOBRD020761208.1:0-13939 GCA_027575215.2 Hydrozoanthus sils
CCCTCCCCCCCCCCCCCCCCCCTCCCAAACTATGTATTAAAATTTTGATATTCAAAGCCGAAGCAAAAAAAATTGTGAATTTTTTTTATTGTGCTTTTTTTTCCAACCGACCAACCCTTCACATTTTGATAAAAATTTGTGCTCCTGGGAATTAAATTGGTCTGGCCTAACTCTATAAAGGAGTGCACAAAGTTTTAAAATAATAATAAAAAACTTAAAATTTAAGTTATCAAAATCTAACTTCCCCTTATAAAATACATACTAAATATGGTGTTTGGCAATAAGAAAATGAGAGTTGATCAGACAAAATGATCTACTGAAGGTTAAAAGAAAATTCTTAAAAACTTGTTCTATAAAAACATATTAAGCACTAATTTGGGAGAATTTACCATTACAACTGGGGCTGAAAGGAATAATCAGGATTGTAAAGTTACGCTATCACAAAATATCTTTTACTTACTCACAGTTCAAAATAGCTTCCAGCTACAGCCTGGTTAGCCAGGTTGGTAAGGCACCAGTCTGTCATGTGGGAGGCCTGGGTTTGATTCCCAGTGCCGGACCTTCACTCAGGGGCTTAAAATAACTAAGGAGAAGGTGTTAGCTGCCTTTGCTGTAACATCTGCAAACAGTTAGACCTTCACTTCTTCTCGGATAAGGACATTAAACCGTAGGTCCCAGAGTGGCAGACCTCGAAGGGGACCCCAAGTCCTAATGCCTGTTCTCTGATGACTCCTTGAGTACAAAATGTTATAAAACAAAATAATTGTCGGCAAATTTACAATCCTTCTAGCAAAATTTTTTTTTCTTATTGCATATTTAGATGAAATGATTCTATGAAGGGGGGGGGGAGGGAATCAGAAAATGGATAGCAGCTTGTAAGATCAGACATAAAACTGATTTCATCACCTCAAAATGACAGCAATTGAGAAATGAGAATTATTAATTTATATTTTTTTGCTACAGTGTTAAGTACATTCTGTTCATGCTAAAAACAGCCGACCAAAATTATGGTCTACATTGAACAGCAGCCTTCAAAATAATGCATGTTTTTTTAATGTAACTTTAAAACCTGATTACTCTAGTTTTGATGTCAGAATGGAGTTTTGTTTGTCAGGGTAGTTACTATCTTATTGAGATTACTGTGTGTTTTCAGGGTGCCCCTGTGAAGTACAAACTATATGCTGTGTTAGTCCATTCAGGCTATTCTTCCAACTCTGGTCATTACTACTGCTACATCAGGGCACCAAGTGGATCATGGTATCTTATGAATGACTCACAGGTGGTTAGAGCTTTGACTTCAGAAGAAAAGCTTTTTCAATTATCTTCTCAAGTGGTTGAGAGAGTTTTGGAGTGTTTACTTATTTGAAAGATGGGACTTTATTGCCATCCAGTTCTTCACTTGATTCAGGAGAATAGATTGATTATGGCTATTCTAGTTTTCATTAATTAGCCAATGGGTTTAAAGTGTCCATGAAACGAAAAATTTTATTACTGTATTTTCTGGACTATAACCCACACTGCAGATAACCCGCCCCCCCAGATTTTTATGACTAAGAGAAACAAAAATCAACAGATAGCCTGCACTGGTGTACAACCCGCACCCCTATTCATTCACTTCTTCCACATATAACATCACGTTTAACATTTAAATCTAGCAGAACATTTTGTTGATAATATGACAGGGTTCGTATTAGCACATTGCAATTTGTGAACCAATATTTGGAACTTAAGAATTGAAAATGATACTTTTGCTATTTGAAGTTTTTTGATATCATGTATTTGTTTTCAGTTTTTGTGTAAACGAGAAAGTATAGCTGAAATATATACAAAAAAAATACAGTAAATAACACGTAAAAAGATAATCAAAATCTCAGTTGAAGTTGTATGTGCACACTTTTATGGTTTTCCTTGACCTTTGGGTCATGAAAGTTGTAGACAACTCCATATAAGGATTAAACAAATTGCACAACTGCACCAGTGAAAGAAGCAGAGAAATAGAAGTGAGTGCCACAGATTTTGTATTTTTATTTTGATTGAAACTTAAAAACATTCTCAGGAGTCTATGTGCATACAGTGCAATTTGTTTTAGCAATGTTTTTATCCGAATAAACTTGACATTGAAAAATCTCTAATGTTTAGGGGCCTAATGTTGTTTGCTTTGTTGCTGTTGCTTTTTCATTCACACACAAAAAAAGTTAAGGTTCATAAATGCATAAAATGGAACCACGGAACTGTTCAAAGATTTTTCAAACAAACTCTATCTGAATATTAATAAGATAACTAATGCTTTTTGTGAAACGCGATTTCATTAAAATTAGTAAATGTACTGTGAAGAATAAGCTCTTATTGAATGGGGTTTTAAAATAAAAAATAATTGAACCAGTACATCTACTATTACTAGGGGATTCGAAATTCAATTTTTTTCTGCAAATCAATTTTCTTTCTCTAATTCAAACCCTATTTGATAAGTGTTGTACTTGTACAGCCAGATCAACTTCAGAATCTAACAGATAACCAGCCCTGATTGATTACCCGCACCTTCTCCAATACAAGGCAAAATTAACAGATAACCTGCCTCGATAGATTACCCACACCTTCTCCAGTACAAGGCAAAATTAACAGTAACCCGCAGGTTATAGTCAGGAAAATATGGTACTTCAGTGGATAGACCTTATCAAATGAGGAAAAATGGTGAAAAATTTGTAAAAAATCTTTCTTGGTTCTTGAGATATTAACATTTTAACTGATGACATGACATCACTAGTGATTCCAGCAAATTTCATAGTTTTTTTAAATCTGCTGCCAGTTCATAACATTTGGATGAGTTTGAGCCAAACTTGGACTAATGATGTATCTACCATGAGAAAGACTAGAAATTAAAATGTATTTGATTTTTCATGCTTAAATTTCAAATGGTATGCTTAGTATTCAGTAACCAGATTCATTTAGAACTGCATGGATGTGGCATTTTGTGATTAAAATTATATTTCATCCTTAGTTGACAGAGTAAAGATTTTTTTTCAATGCCATGATTTTGCATGGGCAACATTTGAGGTTGAGTAAAATTTAATCTTTTCCGCATATCTTTAAGTTATAGCTTTTAAAAGTTTTACTTTTCCATGTAACCTATTATCATAACAAATAGTTCCAAATCTGATTTAATTTGACTGGTCAGGAGTGTTTGTAATGGAATATAAAACTATCTAATAATCTGTCCAAAGGTTCGTCAAGTTGGAATCAACACTGTTTTGAACCAGCAAGCTTACTTACTGTTTTACCAGAGGGTAGTCAAGCAAGTGTCAGAGGTACACTTTCGTTTTGTTTTGATTTAATTATGAATCTAAGAGGCCCATCAAACTAGTGCTTAACCCAATTTCCATAGGACTAAACAGATGTGATTCTTTGACTCTCATGGACAGGAGCTAATCCATGGAACTGAGTAACTGCTCCTTATCAGTTTCCCATGCATGCACCAGCTAGAAGTACAGTGGTCTAACTTCAATAAAATCCTTACTGGTGCATCTCTTCTATCTTTCCCCCTGCATTTTCATCTTATAGTTTGTACAACTAGCGAATCTTACTGGCCTGCACTGGCAAAGACCGCAAAAGTGTGTAAACCAGGGGACTAGCATTACTGTTGAGTTCTGTTTGCAAGTACAAACTCTGTAAGATTACTGATGATGATCATAACAATAATGATGATGATAATAATAATAATAATGATGATGATAATATTGATCTATAAGTTTTTCCAGAAACCAGTTGAAAACTTTTGCCCTTTCCTCCTGTTCTTTTTGTTAAGTGTAGGCCCCTTAAACAGAATTGTTGTTCCTTTGCATGTGAGTTACTAATACATGTTGTTTATGTTTTATTTAGACTGTTTCTGGTGTGAAAAACTCCTCCAAGTCACCTCACTCCATTATGAAGATACCATTCTCAGGCAGCAGTTCTTACAAGACTCCAAAAGTTATTGGAAAGAATGGTTAATTTTAGTTTTTCTTGATAAGATGGTGTGAATCGTTTGTTAAAAAGTGGTTCTGAGACCTTGTCTGTCAGCACATTTTTATAATGGCACTGGTTTCCATTAAAATGTTTTTAGTCTTAGTGTCAGTACTTTGAGGTGTAGGGGCATGGGCCCTGCCTGTCAAGGAATACATGATGTAATCTTCACAGCCTCTATTCCTTGCACAGTGACTTTCCCTTTTTCCTTGTCTAGCTTGCAGAAAAAGAGTTTCTTGCATATGGCCTCTGTATTACTAAGTCCATAGCTCCCCCCCCCCACTTCCTAAACTGACATTTTCCACAGAGCCTGCTGTGTGGCAGACTAACTATATAGAGAAGAACCCTCTGGTATAAAATTATCTATAGCCTGTGGCAGATAGACTACCTGGCAGAACCTTGGCAGTCAACCAGCCAAAGAGAAGGACCCTCTGATATGTAATCTATGTGGAGGAAAGATCAATAGCTGCTTAGGAAAAGCATGGGTACAAAAAGGGTGCATCTGCCCAGCAGCCTTTCCATAAGAGACTCGTTTTTCCCCTCGTCCCAAATGCTGCTAATGCTACAAATCCAGAACAGTCTCTTCAATCTTCAGAAAGTCTGTTGGTCATAACCAATTCAAAAGCCAGTCACACCCCTTTTCTTGATCTTTTGACTCTTATTACCAGCAATCATCATCATCACCCATTATCATTGTTATCATTATCAACATCATCGTCATCATTATTATCACCACCACCATCATCATTATCAAAATCATCATCATCAGTGTTACCAACAAGAAGTTGTATAAGATTATACATAGAAAAGAGCCTCTGACTAAGTATTCAACTAAAAAAAAGGTTTCATATTTTTGAACTAGTTGCTCTAATCTGATTTTGTTTTGTTTGTAGATATTGGTAAACCTATTCCAGCTATGCCAGTGTCAAAACCAGTTGTCCCTCAAGCTACCACACACACCAAAACCATTAAAGGCTCCACACCAACACCCCTGGCTCCAGTTAGCCAACGGCCAAAGTTCTGTTTTACCATTCCTCTTAAGTCTAAACAGCAATCACATCCTCCTTGCACCTCGGCCAAGGAAGCAAAGGCAGAAGAAGAGGCAAAAACTAGAGAAAGCCAACAATCTTCAGCAGCTAAAGAGATAACCGTCAGTGTTCCTGTGGAATCTCAACAGAACTCAGAGAGTGTAGCATCAGCAAAAAGGCCAGCGGCAACAAAAGGAAAGTTAGATGAAAATGCAAATGAGACACTGGAAGGGAAATTCCCCTTAAAGAAGAATGATGCTGAAGAAAAACACAAAAAGGAAAAATCAATATCACCCAAAAAACCCAAACCTCCACCCTTGTTCATCCCTCGGACTGTCGTGAACAAGGGAGAAACACCAGGCACAGGTTTGTGTGCTGTTTAAAGTACATGTAACTTAAAAGTTTATAATTTAATTGTACATATAAACATTCGTACATACATTTGTAAAGTTCAACCATTTTAATCTAGTTTAAGGTTACCATTCAGTTTGAAACTGAAGGAAATTGCCAAAATGAGATTATTAGCCATATGGATAAATAAGAATCCATTGCCATCCAACAAGTTTGAAGAAATACATAAGCAAAGTTAGATCAAGAAACTTCATGTTTGAAGTTAACGAGACTCATTAAAATCAACAAACAAGAGAGATGATCGAAAAGCATTTATATTTCGGCTTAAATCAAAGTCTTTTTCAGAGTCACAGGACAGATGAGAGGTAAAGCTTTTAAAAAAGGCGACTGAGGTTGAAGAAAAGGAGCAGCAAAACACAACTTCTTACTGTTGAAACCAAGAATATTTTAGCGGAAAGCGAAAAAGGCTCTCAGTGGTTTAATCAAAATGAATAGTTCAGCAATGTAAACGAAAATTGCAGAATGCCACGTTCATTGAAACACACTTTCTATTCGTTGTTCTTACAAAATAACTGGTTTGGTTGGCTGTGAATGTGATTGCAAGTTTGTAGTAGCAGCAACCCTGGAGTTCCATGTATTTGGCTGTCTTGCTTTTTTGTGAACGGCCATTTGAAGTCCTTTCATTCTTTTTCTCTTTTCCCATCGATGTCTTTGAAAAAGCTTATCCATGATTTAAGAACTTGTGCTTTTTCTTTTCCAAAATTACCCAGTAATGAAAAAAAAGCTTATCCAAGTTTAATTGTGCTTGGTAACTGTCTGAGTTTTTAAACCTTTTAAAAACAGGTTAGCCTTTAACAATTTTACTGAACCATTTTTATGTTTTTAATGTTTAGTATTTTAAAGATTTACCAGTGATACTTTATTGTTTCAGTTTTTACATATTCGAAAGACATTTTTGTACAATATCACTAAGAAGATAATCTGTTTTCTGTCCAAGATAATTTGCCTCATGGGAATTTTGACTGCCACATACTATTTCAGCACTGTTGTAAATGTGTCATTTTTCACTTGTTACAGTGAATTCAGCCCCAGTAAAAGCCACTAGCCCTTGGGTTGTTACGCCAAAAGTGCAGAGTGAGTTGAAGTTTGGACCCATGTCCCCACCCCCCAAGGGAACATTTGGGCCTCAGCAGTCACCATCATCAGCAATGTCGGATACCAGTACTTCCTCAAGCATTGTTGGACAGTCTGGTGACTGGACAGTGTGTGAGAAGAATGGAAAAGACAGCAATGCAGCGCCAAAGATTCCAGAAAGACAGCATGCAGGCTGGAAAGTAACTATTAATATTGAGGAAGATAAGCTGACAGAGGAAAGGGAGGAAGGAAGCGACGGTGACAAAGAACGACACAAGAAAAAGAAAAAGAAGCACAAGAAAGAGAAGAAAAAGAAGATCTCTGATATTAGTTGTGCGAAAGAGGAACGGACGGGTATAAGAAAGAAGAAAAAGAAGAAGAGAAAGAAGGAGAAGAGAGAGAAAAGTGAAAAAGATTTATTGTCACACAGATCAGATAAAGAAGAGTTTAATAGCTCAGATGAGAAGCTGAAGAAGAATAAAAGGAAGCACAAAGAGAAGAATGAGAATTCAAGAGAGAGTAAATTACGATTGGTTGACTATTCATCTGATGACAGTGAGAGCTCACCGAGCCCACCAGTCGAGAGGTCCGACAGACCTAAATGCAATGGCCATAGCAGTAAGGGTGAGCTTTGAAAAATTTCTCAACAATTGAAGTAACATATTGTATGGCATATCTGGTAATTTGGATTGACGGATCTTTAGAACTACTAATAAAAGAAACGCAAGACCAGTAGATGTGCATGTACGGTAGTCGAAGCAGTAGAATAGATATTCAGTTGCTGCAAATTTGATAGCAGTCGATTATAAAATATCAACTTATCTATTTAGAAAAATAGCAATGAGCTTTATAAACGACAGATAATGTTAGGCAACGAAGATGTTCTGACAAGAGCTATCAAGCTGCTGCAATTACAAATAAAATCAGACAAGAAATAACCATGGATCATTTTTTAATGTTAGACAGTACATTTTGATTAACTTTCTAATTAATGATTGGTATTACAGCCAGAGTTAAGGTCTGGGACGAAAATGTTCGCAGTGAGAAACACAGGAGGGTCACGTGGGATGGATCACGTGACTCGAAAGATATCAACGAGTTGCTGAGTAAAGGGAGTGGTATACGTGGATATGGGAGTGCAGGTTAGTAGTCACCACATGCAGGGGAGAAGCTACGTCCTGACATATGTTATCAGAAGTTTAGGTCATTTAATTGTGCCTTTAGGACCTGAAAACTAATTCAAACTGCTTTTGATATGAATGAGAAGCTTTTGGAGTATTTCAACACAATAAAACATAAAATAAAAAAATTCACATTTATGTTTACGAATGGGTTGCTTAGTTTGTCAAGCCCCTATGGTTTTTCTAGGCAAACTGTTGTTATTGTCTTGACTTGTAGTACAGGGATTTCGTTTCAGGCCGGGCGCCGGACGCAACGTCCGGTTGTTTGACGTCTAACGTCCGGTAGGTCGCACACAAAATGACAATTTTTTCAGTGTGGAAATCGTCTATTGTACTGTGATGAATGGGACTTCAATAGCGATAGTGACTCAGCCTTTTGATCCGGTGAATGAACGGTCTCTAGAGAGCAGCCCTCTAGAGACATGGGATTCATAAGTACACTCAATTTGGAAACCGTTTTTGAATCAACTAAAAAAAACTGCAAACTGATATATACTCATTTTAGTTGCCAAATTAGTTAAGTATTTCATTTTTTATGGACACGTTTTAGGTTGTCTAGAGATCTTCCTGATTAACCAATTCTGGCCGAGGGAATGCAGAATACTGCATTTTAGAGAGTCCAGTTTTAAAAATTTCCCGGGGGAGCATGCCCCGGACCCCCCCCCCCCAAGAAGTTCGTGTTGTCCTCCTGCTGAACCACTGCAGCCGTTACTTCCAAATACTAACGAAATCACTGGACCAGTACCGTTTGTCATCACTTGCTTTCACGGATCACCATTAGTTAAATCATCCGTAGTCATATTTCTTTGGTTATTTGTTCTGCAATCTAATGTTGTTCTTGTTCCCATTGCAGTATGAGTCAATAACGGGGTCACTTCTGTCATATTCATCAGCACTAAGATTTATAACTTTATTTGAACTAATACAATCTTATAATTCTCGTTTCTTCGGTCGCCAGCACCAGCATTCTGATGGCCTTCCTGGTAAAGCCATGAATGATACGATTTTCCAATGTTCTAGATACATTTTTCATTATAAATACCATTCATTGTTTGTTTAGTACCGTTATTGAGTGGTGGTGATAGTGCAGTGAGTATTAGGATCACTCATAGTACTCATTTATTTAATCACCATCATCATCATAAATAACGTCGCTGCCCTCCCCCCCTGTATATTTAGTATCGTCATGGGATGATGGTGATATTGAAGTAAATAAACAAGTCACTCATTGTATTCATTACTTTAATCATCTTCATTAACATCATTGTCACTTCCCATCTGTTGTATTTAGTATCATCATGGGATGGTGGTGTTAGTGCAGTGAATGATAAAGAAGAATCTCGTTCCAGCCGAAAGCGTGAAAGACGTGACTCGTGGGACGATGATTATGACAAGGGAAAGGCGAGTTTGACGACCCAGAGTTAATGTATTTGATAATTCTAACGTACTATTTTTTTAGCCTTTTCAGGAAATCTCGCTGTTCCTCTGTAACACGAGCAAAAGTGCTGATGAGGAAAATCAATATCTCCGAAAAAATTATAAACTTCTTACTTAAACTTTCAAGTTGGCCGGAAGCATTATGTTTATCTGGTTGGCCGGATGGTTAAAACATTTTTAAGAGCATAGTCACGGTTCTGCGCATGCTCCGGAAATCTGAAATTCTAAAATCTTTTCCGGCCCGGAAAGATTGAAGTTTTGTGTATGGTCGTTGTGAATCGTAAATTATCTCTCTTGTATTTTAACATCATATGTCCAGAATCACCTTTTCTGTTTCTTAAGTCATTGTATTATGGTATTTTGGTATTATTTTATTGTTATAAGTATAAAATTCAAAAAAATTCGACATCGGCTTGATTCAGAATGGCTGACTAAGTTGTTTACACTTGAGAAGTTTCGAGAGGCAGTGCTTCTGTAGTGAAGAAAAGAACCAAAACGATATGGCGTTGAGCCAACAACGTATCTGGTTATCTCCAAGAGTCCATGAGACTGTTTAAATTGTGTGAGACACAGATTTCCCAGCGCTTCTCCTCGCCTTGGGAGATGCAGCGACAGCAGAGGTTAGTACTTTGCTAGTTGTAAACAACCACTCCCGAATCCTCGCTCCTTAGGTTGTTTTTGTATAGTTTTCAAGTTTATATTTTTTAATTTGCCACAAGCGACTGGATAAAGAGTCGGGCTGTACTTTTGCTTTCCCTTTGTGCTATTTCTCCTGTCAGTGCGAACTGTATCGTTCTCATATTCCGCACGTAGTGTTGATTTTATTTCTTAGAGTGACTAAAAAAATTCACTGTCACGGGATAATGTTCAACCGAATGCACATAAAGTAACATTATCAACAGAGTTATCGTAGTGAAATACAAAGATAACCAAGTTGACCTTTGGCAGCATCTCTTACAGTAAGTCTTCGAGGACAGTGAAGTTGTTTGTTAACAACTTTATTAGAAAATGAATAAGTTTTGTAAATACACTGTTTATTGTACGTACACATCTACGACTTTTAGATATAACACAAACGATTGTAGCTCGACTATTCAATCTTTACGGTGATTTGATTTTGATTTATAATTATATTTATTATATTTGCAGCACGAAGACCTGTCATGGCATCAACTCCTGTTTCTTCGCCGAAACGGCACTTGCACCCTTGATTCTACATAAAAATCACGATCGCTAATCCACTATCTATTCATGTATATATATATATATATATTGAAGGAAAGGATAGAAAATAAAAGTATTAACTCATAAAGAAGAGATTAATTGCTGCTTGCGAGTACTGAGAATCTTCCGAAGAGAAATTAGCATAACAATTCATGGTCATGGTAAAACGATCTTTGAAACTGAAACTGAGGGCTCAATAATTCGTTTTTTAGGTGAATATTTTCGTTTGATTGAGGAGTGAAGATTAACATTGCACAGCTCCTAAGTCTCAATTCAGTTAATGACAATTATAATCTGTGTTTTTGCTATGATCCGCAAATCTTCTGACACAAGGTTCTTGATCGAAAAAATCCTGCGTCCCGCAGGAACGTGAGTAGAACTCGCTGGGCGATTTTGATTGGACAAACAACAAAGCTTGCTGTCACATCTCGTTTTGATCATGCGCAGATCTATGACTATGCTCTTTTAACTACACTTTGTTTTACAAAGTTTTTATTCTGTTGATTTTGTAGGTAAAAAAGGTGAAGAACAAAGACAAGCCACAAAGTAGGAGCCAGGAGCACAACTACAATCCATTCCAACAAGAACATGATCACAAGAAAACTGACTGGAAGGCAAGTCTCATAACAGTCGTATTGAAGATCCCTAATAGGAATATGGGTATATTAGAATGTTACATCTTCCTGGAGATGGATGCAGGAAAGAATGGGGTAATAAAGTTACATCACCCTGGTGGAGAACAGTGGAGGGAATAGGATAATAAATCTTACATCACCCTGGGAAGGGAAGGGAATGGGGTACTAATGTAACCATCCTGGAGGGGAAGGGAATGGAAAGGGAATGGGGTGTTTATATTACACAACCCAGTAAGGGGAGGGAATGGATTAGTAATGCTACACCACCCTGGAGGGGAAGGGAATGGAAAGGGAATGGGGTGTTTATATTACACAACCCAGTAAGGGGAGCGAATGGATTAGTAATGCTACACCACCCTGGAGGGGAAGGGAATGGAAAGAGAATGGGGTGTTTATATTACACAACCCAGTAAGGGGAGGGAATGGATTAATAATGCTACACCACCCTGGAGGGGAAGAGAATGGAAAGGGAATGTCGTGTTTATATTACACAACCCAGTAAGGGGAGGGAATGGATTAGTAATGCTACACCACCCTGGAGGGGAAGGGAATGGGGTACTAATGTTACACCACCTTGGAAGGGAAGAGAATGAAAAGGGAATAGGGAGGAGGACAGGGGAGGGAATGAAGTGTTTATGTTACACCGTCCCATAAGGAAATTAATGGGGTACTAATGTTACATCACCCTGGAGGGGAAGGGAATGAAGATGGATTGGGATACTAAGGTTACACCACCCCTGGTGCTTAATGTTAATGTTACCAAATGTAAACTGCTCCTCAGGTAATGAGTGATCTTCTCTTCACAGGGTTTCCACCAAAAGTTCACCAGAGCGTTCCGTCATTCCCGTGGACACTCAAGCTTGCAATCTCATGGCTACCGTCGATTTTCTAGCATCACATAAACATGATTTAGAGAGGGGTAGAATCGGAATTGTTTGTCTTTCAGCGTACCAAGATATAACTTATTTTTAGAAGAATTTTTTCTACTTATTACACATGGTGTATCTTTCAACAGTTCGTAGCGGTTCATTTTGGCTGCTCTTCGATAAGTCCGCGATTCCTGGTCATGTTTCTCGAGATGGGTTGCCGCATGCTTCGGTTTTGGGGGGGGGATAGTGGGGGGTTAGCATTAAACCCAAATTCTTTTAATATCACATTTGGCGTTATTATTAAAGCGTTTTTGTATGATTTGCCCAATTTAATTTTGTATATACTGAGTGTTTCGATCAGAATTTTGGAATTAGTTTGAAAATCACTTCAAGAAATTTTATTCTAATTCGATTCAAACACTTGCTATATTATTATGTATTGGTATTAATTGGGCCCAAAGAAAAAATGATTTTGCCTTAGGCCAAGACTCATTCTTTCCCGAAATATTTTAGAGAAACTGGGTTATTTTTTCCTCAGTTACTGGGCAAAAATAGTTTTACCACAGCTCATGTCGCGTTTAGCAGATTTTCCGGCCGTAAGATTTGACAATGTTGTAATTGCCACTCTAAATGTTTTAAAAATTTATCTCTTAATGACAAGAGAGAAACACGCCACCTTAGGGTATAGTTAGAGTAGGAGGGCAGTTCTTCTGCCCTAACCTTTATGGCCCCGCCCACTTTGGTTATGATCGTCACTTCATTTTGACATTTCTGTGAAAGTTGTACATAAGGTAATTAAAATTCTTTTTATGAATTCGAAACTCGCAAAACAAATGCATAGGTGGATTGGCCTCAGATAATCTTCATATCTTCATCATTTTACACACGGCATGAAAGCAAAAAGTGTATTAGAACTATTTATTCTTGTGAAATTATGCATCGCTATCAAGATAGTAGCTAGTGGATCTCAGCGTGTATAGTTTGAAGGATTTATGAAACAGTTTACTGGACGTATTTTAGTACGTTCAATAAACTGTTTCGTTAATCTTTAAAACTGTTTGTTTCCATTTACTACTTACACAACGTATCTTATTTATTATCTTTCAAATGTATTCAAGTTACTCATAGTTCACAGTAGGGTTTAACAAAGCTTTGTGACCTCATGTGATGTGTTGCAAGAAAAAACTGTTGACGAAATCCCGTGTTCTCTTCCCGCTGTTGCCACTACAGCGTGGCGCACGCGCGGGGAAGTAGCTGAGCTTGTTGCCTCGCGGGACGTTGAGACTAACATCTTTGAAACACGAAAGATATCTTAGCCACATCGTTTCGGTAGGCAAAACCCTTGCAAAAAATTAAAAACACCAAGAACAGCTGGCAGAGTTAGTTACCAGAGCTGCATTGTACTGATATACTCCGGAATGTATTTATGAATTGAAAAAATATTTTCTAACAGTGTAAAGCACATTACTGCACATAGGGAGTTCTCTTCGTCTACATTGATGTAAATAGACGTAGAAGTACGTGAACATTTTCTTATCTTCATGATACCGTTTGCAAGTCTTAATCTATCTGGATGAAGCTGTTACTAGTTTCAAAATCTGATCTTTAACAATGTTATCACCCATAAACCATAATGTGCTAAAAGAAATACGAACTGTACTGTAGCCCTGACTTGTATAAACCTCAAATTTTCATGCCGAATCTTGTTATGAGTTCTTGAATTGCGAAGAATTATAGCTATACCTACATATTTAATACTTCAGTTTCTCATTTTTCAAAGATCCCTCTTGTTTAAAAATGTATAATTCGTTATTACGAAACTTAATGAACCGAAATAAAAATGAATTTTGTCATCATTTTTTGCATCCATGATAAATATATATATATATTTGCATCGTGAAAAAGGGTACAGGAAGCGGTATGTCAAAGATCGGGATGCAGGATATCAAAGGTTGGAGGCGGAATATTTTGCAACATCGGGATACGGGAGAAAGGGCGGGAGATATAGGGCTACGAAGGTACGGGATGCAGGAGAGGCGGGCGGGAGATATAGGGCTACGAAGGTACGGGATGCAGGAGAG
>JAOBRD020761316.1:0-13938 GCA_027575215.2 Hydrozoanthus sils
TTTAACTTATTATTAACTTATTCTTTAGCTGCACCGCCCTTCTAGTATAGCGTATGCTGAGTTAGAAGTATATATATTAAAGATTAAAGATCGTGTAGTTTGCTGTCAAAAATGTCTCCGCCAATTAAACTCCTTTCTTTGCTCCTTAATTCACCACACATCACATAATAAATCACTTGAAATAATTCCTAAACATATAAATCACAACAAATTACAGACAGGAGTATTCCTGGTCAACAATTTACACGGAAACATTTTTTAGGGGAAGTTAACCGCCGCCATAGTCGCTCGCGCGCGGAAGGGTTGTCCAAAAGAAAGAAATCGGTTTATCGACTTTAAAATTACTCGGAGATCGGTTTAAATTACTTGATCTTACGTTCACCTTTGGCTTCAATTGCTTTAATTATCGTGTAAAACTTTATTTAAACCACATTTAGTTTTCATTTCGTTCTCATTTCGTTTTCATTTCGTTTTCATTTCGTTCCCATTTCGTTCCCATTTCGATTCGTTGATTATAGTAAGCCAATTGGCTTACTATAAACAACGAAATGAAGATAATATAAGGCCATTTTCCCTTGTTTTACAACTTTTATCATTCAAAAACCTTCAATTATGAAAAGCAAAAACATCGCAACAGTTTGTTATGCGATGTGTGCAAAAAAAGGAGTGTTATCGGCGAAGGCATTTTTGACAGCACTTGCACGTGACACTTGTTGACGAGCATGTTGAACCAAAGATTATCCTCCAGTCATTTGCCACCGGATGTTGCCGATGCTGAAAGAAACAAAGAATTATCACTCAGATAAGTTCTTGGTCAAAGATTCAAACGAAAATGCTTTCTGGAGGTAGGTAACAACCGTATATATTTTGTAATTCTTGATCTATCGCAGCCATTAAATTGTCAGTTGGCGGCCGCTTGTCAGTTTCATTATACATGCCTGCCGCACCTTAAGCTTGAAACCTCAAATTCAATCGCTTTGTTCAGTACAACGAGGAGTAAAAATGTCATGAAACAGTTTTGTTCGAAAGAATAAATTACAAACAGAAGTATTCCTGGTCAACGATTCACACGGAAATATTTATTTAGCGTAGGTAACGACTTACACTTGGCCGCCGCCATTTCCTCTCGGCGATCGGTTTAAATTACTTGATCTTCCTTTTTCAGCATATGGCTTCAATTGCTTTATCGAGTATAATTTTATATAAACTTCATTTCGTTCCCATTTAGTTTTCATTTCGTTTTCATTTCGTTTCCATTTCGTTTTCATTTCGTTTCCATTTCGTTCCATTTCGTTCCCATTTCGTTTCGTTGATTATAGTAAGCCGAGGAAAGACAAAAAGTTGAAAGGAAATCATACTGTAGTCAACAAAAGCTCTTAGTTATTCTTGATAAATATTAGGGACTTTCAATTGATCAACACTCGTACATTCTTGAATTATTGAAAAAAGAATAGACTGCCAGCCATTTAGTGTTTTCAGTTCTTTGGCTGGCTGCCGGCCATATAAACACTTCGATTTTTTACATAATCAAACAAGTAAAGTGTGTCCAGCGAGCAACCTCATGGCAGTCAACTAAACAACTGCGCCTGGTCAATATTGTCCGCTGACCAGAAGTAACAATATTTAAAGGGGAGGGGTATGGTGAACTGTACGATTTACACTTAACATTAACGCCGCACGAAAAAAGCGCTGTTACCGCTAATCGTAGAATATCCCGCGTTCACAGAATTAAAAAAAAAACTATTTCTGGGCTACCTGTGGTAAGCCCGGTCGTCGTCGCCCAGCAATTTTTTTAACGCACAGTTCTTTGCGGCGCAAGCTCAAGCACACTCGCCTAAGGCGAGTCCAGAATCGTTGTGAGTGAAACACGAAATTTTTAAAATGTCGCGAAACGAGATTACTTGCGCTCAAATCACGGGCGCTATACGCTATAGGATAAGCTCGCTAGTTTCAGTATATGGTTAATGATTCATGGCGTAGCAGCTATAGCGTGATCTGTTAACTGCCGGTATTACAAACACTAGTTTAACCGTTATTTTCACGGAAATGTCTTTTACTGTTGGTGAAAACTACTAGTTATAAATTTCAAAATAAAATTTTCCGTGGAGCAAAAATTTGGAATTCGCTAGATGCAGAATTAAAAACTCTATCCATTAAGACAATTAATGTCTGAAATAATTAATTACTAACAGAATTACTCACACAAGCGGAAAGATTATGAAAAATATACTTTAATCCGTGTTCTAGTTATAATGTATTATATAATCTCTTCTCTCTTGTATGTTTTCATTCCTGTTTGTAACTTACTATTATTTTTTTCTTCCTTTTATCATTTCATCTTTTCTCTGTTAAATGTTATCTTCATATACCGATCAAAACATATATAACTGGTTGCCTGGCTCGTATAGCCCTTATCGTTATTCCAGGCAATCAGCCGTACCTACCCCCTAATTTAACTAGCAAATATTGTCGTAAACTATCAAATATGAGTTAAATAAAGTGCATTTGTTATTGTTGTTAGACAGGGTTGCCGAGCCACTGAACGAGTTTACTAGGGTTCATTAAGGTTTTTTTTGTGGCTACTGCATGCATATAGCAGGTAGCCACTAAATGACTCACTCATTGAAAGAGTGAAGAAGCCAATCAGCGCTCGCTTACTATTAGTGTTGTCATAAAACAATCAAGATACAGTTTAGATACCTCGACTTTCCTCGGAACATGTCGAAGGCCGAACGACTTAACCGAACATCAACCGAACGCAGACCGACAGATTCGAAGAGTTCCCGAATAGAGCGAGTTTTACGTGTGCTTGATGTCTTCTTCGCTATTCGCTGGCTACGAAATCTCTTGTTTGCAGCAGTTATCAATGTGCACGGCATTCAAACAATGTGTCGATTGTATTCTTGTCAACGATTTTTCTAAGGTGAACTTTTTAAGGTTTAACTGCTAGGAAAACTTGAGGTTCTTCTATATAGTTTTATTATGAAAATATGTATAATTTCTTTCGAGAAAGCCGAACTAGAATTCCCTTCAAAGAGCAAACTGTAAGCAGTGAAGTCTTCCGGAAGGCATCTGCAAAAGACTCGATAATGAACGACCTTTAGAACACAAAAGCCCTAAAGCTGAGGGTAATCCAAGTATTAAAAGAAGTAGCCACTGCCTATTTTTTTTGTGGTTGTCTCTCGTTCAAAACAAGAAGAAAGAGAGGTTAATGAACCCTTGTTTTTAGGGACGGGCCATTGGAAAAGTAATTTGGGGGGGGGAATTTTCAGTGAGAAGAAGGGAAGTAAAAGTTACTGCATCGAAAGAGGTATCAGAAGGGATTTCAGAAGACCCTCGAAAGCTTTCAGTACGTTCAAGCCCGTTTCTTACCACAAAAAATGAAGACAGAAATGGCATCTCTTTTTAAATATTTGGGAAGTTAACACATGAGAGATAGGCATATCGCGATCGTAGCAGAGGAGTTCACCAAATACTTCTCTTCACTGTTGCGGATTCAAAAGGAGGGAAAAGAGCCTAGAATATGACCGCACAGGAATGTTGGGATCACCCAAGCATACGGAGTATGACAACAGTGTGGATTCACCATTCAACTTTAGTGAAACTAGTAAAAAAGTAGTGTGCAAACTACTAAAATTACTCAATCAGCACCAAGGCCACGCACGGGGCGTGATAACATCCGGCCTTCCAAAGCCATTAATAATTAGATTACTAGCGCATGAGCTATCCCCTTCCTTAACAAGTGTTTCAACAACTAAGGTTATTTAAAGGGATAGTGTGTGGTCCAAGGAGTGGAAAATGGGTGAGTGGATCCCAGGATAAAGCTAACTATCGCCCATGCAGTAACTATACTTGTCACAGTTGATAAAATTTTTAAGCCAATTGTTAGTAGACAACTGGAGACAACGGCGATTTGAGAGTATCTTGGAGCCATTCATGTCCGCTTACGAAAGGGGATACAGCAGTGAAACCACGTTGTTACGGTAAGTGGGGCATTGGAAGAAAGGCCTGGATGAAGGAGAGACAGCAGCGACACTCAGTACTGATATGAGTAAGGCATTTGATGCACTTCATCCCACACTATCCTTCTTCTGGCAAGCCTGAAGACTTAAATTATGGGTTGAGCGAACAGGCATTTCGACCCATGAACGTAATAACATTACTAAACTGGGACACGTAATAAGCAACTGGGATGAAAATGACAAGGATTTGAATCACAAGGGCCGCTTCTTTGGAATGTATACCACAAGGATATTTTCTATATGGACAGACAGTGTAAACTTTCTGCGTCTGCTGGTGGTCATCAGTTATATCATTCGAACAGACAGTCCAGAGTAGCTCAGGACAGAACTAGTAACGAGGATGGTAAAACAAATTACGAGCTGGTACAAAGACAACTTTTTAGAAGGAAACGTTAGTAGATACCAGGCTACAGTAATATCCAATCAGCAATCGCAAGTTGACGGAGAGAGAATTGATGGGTTGGAGATAAATTTACAGATAACCTGAACCTATCAGGAGTAACTATAGATAGGACCGACTGTGATTCAGGGAGCATACATCAAGCGCGGCCAAGAAAACAAGTTCAAGGATTGGATCCCTGACATGCGTTTGCGAAGACTGATACCTGTTCAAGCAGCTGTCTTGCCATATCTAGCGCCCGGACCTGGTGTACTGTTCTTTGGCATGGCATTTCTGTAGGAAATCGGATAGTAACAAAACAGAATGTGTAAATGAAAAAGTTCTCATACTGGAGTTCCCCGTTTAGCGAATTGCTAGCCAGAGCAAAGATGTCTTCATTGTTTAAAAGACATCTACGAGACATAGCTATTTTCATTCTTAAAGTTAAGAACAAAATGCTACCTCAGAGAATCTTAAAAATTTTTTTACAATGAAAGTTATAAGTTAAGGAATTCAGATTTATTTTTGCCTAGAGTTAATACAACAAGGTATAGACAGCACTCACTTAGAAATTATGGACCATTTTTAAGGATAAATTACCTTCACATATAAGAAATGATACAAGTATATCTGCTTTCAAGAAAAAAGAACAAAAGCGTTGATGTTACAAACCTGGTTGAGAATGTCCCCCTTACTGCTATTTATGTACAGACTAGATTTTGTATAATTGCATGGATGTTGACTTGATATTTAGATATTTTTTAAAAGATTCTAAACTCTTTATAGTTACCATCAGTTTTTACCTATTTCGAATATCGCTTAAACAATATTTTAATATCAACCGTTGTTAGTTTTCATATCGTTCCCATAACAATATGCATCTCATTCAGTGAGATAAAATAATGATAATAGTATTAATAATAATTACATTAATAACAATAATAATAATACGCTTTATTAAAATCAGGGTAGCTAGATTACTCAAGCTAATCTCTAAAAAAGTATAAAAAGTTTTCTATATACCTAAGTATTTTGATAAAAGGAAAAGAAAAAGAAAAGACACCCGTGCCCTCCGTATAATAATTAATAAGAAGAAAAAAGAAAAGTTTCTCCCTTAGCAACATATTCACCTCCAGCCCACTTGGTAATACACCCTGACCCCATCTAGACCCTACATAAGAAACATAAAAAGTAATGAAAATGACAAAAAATAATTTAAAAAAAAGATAAAAAAAATAATGACACAATCCCCCTCCTCCAACATTAATGTCTATATCAAAATACCTCCCCCCTTTGCTCAGCATTGTATCCACATCCCATTTTTAAATTAACTAACTCGCGTAAAAAAGTCTTTCGAAAGTTGTTTTAAAAAAATGACTGTTCAAAAGAATATAAAGAGCTGCTGCTTCGAATGTTTCTGTCTAAGGAGTTCCATTCTGATGTTGCTAAGAATTTGAAGGTGCGCCTTCCCGACTCAGACAACTATTTTAGGTAGCTGTAACAGGTTATCCCCCAATCCTCTGGTATTAAAGTTATGAACAGTGTTAAAGGGTGTGACGAGGTCTTGTAAATTGGAGGGAGCAAGATTACTAAGAGTTTTGAACACGGTAAGACAAGACTGAGGTACTTGATGCGTCCGTATATTGGGAGCCAGTACTAGTTCAACTATACGAACAGAGGAAGGGAAGGAACTTTATAATCAGCATCTAGGATTAGTCGGGCAGCACGTTTTAATTTGTAGTTCATGGATCCTATCCAGGTTTTCCAACACCACACAGCAGTAGTCCATAAGGGACAAAATTAGGCAGTTGTAAAAAGCCAGTCTTGCTGCCGGTAAAGGGAGAAGGTGCTTGATGCCGGCGACGAAGGATTCCTAAACGCTGTGATATTTTCTAAGTTCTGTCTATGTGAACAAACCAACTTAGACTGTGGTCAAAGTGTACACCAAGAATACGCTCTTGCCGAACAGATTGAATGACTGACCCGTCACTTGCGTACGTCAGCATGTCTTCTCGAAGTATAGTTTTGGTTTTCTCCTTACTGAGGACCATGCTGTTGTCATTGATCCATTGGGCCTAATGGTGTGGTCTCATCACCTAGCTGCTACTCGACCTCGTTGATGGTATTTTTCAGATACACACAGGGTTGCGTCATCTGCGAAAAGTTGACGTTTGAGTTACTGAGGCAGGTCATTCATATAAATTAGAAAGAGACGTGGGCCTAAGATCGATCCTTGAGGTACCCCTGAAGCAGTGGTACCTTGCCCGACATTAGTGATTGTCAATTGACACATAGAATTCTCTGTGCGACAGATATGACGTGAACCAAGCGAGGGCCGGCTTTGTCGTCCAGGCCGTAGAGCGTTCATTTCTGTAGAAGCGTTTTGTGGTTAACCAGATCGAATGCTTCGTGCAAGTCAACCATTGTCAGTCCCGATATTCTGCCTTTGCTCATGTTGTCAAGATTAAAATCGGTGATTCTAATCAGTAGAGTTTGGCAAGAGTGATGCTTACGGAAGCCTGTCGTTGCAAGATTAGGTCATTACAAATTCCTACATCTAACTTGAAATGTCGAGTTACGCAACTGGCGAGTTGAACTATAGTTGGGGGCAAAATACATCAAGCTATTATAAAATATGAGATTCCCATTCAAAAGTTATTGTTATTAGCCAGAATTGTTTTTATTCCACTAGCGCGCGTTTGATATGAGATGTTAATGAATATCATAGCTGTAAATCAGGGGGGGAGGGGCCAGTGCCCCCCTCCCCCCCACCAGTTAATACTAAGTGTGCTGTTAATAAATTTAAGAAGCGTTATTTTAAGACATGTAAATAAAACTTTCAGCCGATTTTGTATTTTGTATGGATCTTACTATTTTATTTATAAACGAGTGTTAAGTCAATTCAGTTGTTTTAATCTTAACCTATTTCACTTAGGTTTCTAACTGATTACAAAGGGCGCATGATCATCAAAGCCACCGGCCAATCATCAAACATGAAGCTGGGGTCCCATGACTTCACAGGCGTTTGACGTTGGTAATCCAATTTCATACGACAGTCCCTGCACCCACAACCCATTTCAGACGTATTAGCTAGGCTTCTCCTCTGATTCAGATGTCTTGTGGGCGAGAGAAGCCCTTGACCAGTCTCAGGACAACCCAAGGTGCTTAAATATGTTCTGGTTTGAAGGTTCCTTTCATCTCTGCCATCATCAATCTATCAAGCCTGTCCACTGCTGAGGGAAACAGCAGCTACTGATATCCCGTAGAAATCAAACTATGACCATAGTAGTTACTGGTTATAAGTCTAGCTATAGGTGATATATGCTGGGCGCTAGGGACTATGGTTTGCGGTGGGATAAGTTATTTAACTTCATTGTAGCTACTACCCGCTCACATCAGGCAGCGCCTGATCAATTGGGTGCTACAGATCACCACAACACTCCCCGGATGTCTGCAAAAGGGAGTATCTCTACATTCACCTAAGAATATACAACTTGTTTTTGGAACTTGGAACGTTAGGACAATGACCCCTGGAATGTCCCCTGACACCTATCTCAACCCTGAAACTCTTGCAGCACGAAAGACCGCTGTAATTGACACCGAGCTACAGCGCAGAAATGTTCACATTGCAGCCTTACAGAAGACTAGGCTTTCTGGCGCTGGCTCCATCAAAGCCTGAGGGTAAAGAAAGAACCTGTGGTACTGGCTTTGCTGTGCATAATAGCATCATATCCAGCATACAAACACCATCTGCAATCAGTGAGAGGCTATCTTCCTTGAAACTTTCAACCAAACAAGGCACCATCCTGGTTATCTCAGCTTACGCACCTACTCTGAAAGCTGAGTCTCAAGATAAAAACCACTTCTATGAAGCTCTTGAAGACCTAATAAGATCTGTGGATGACAAAGTTCGGCTGTAATGCTTGGAGACATGAATGCCAGAATAGGCAATGACTTTGATTCCTAACTGTCCTGCCTTGGAAAATTTGGTGTAGGAAACATGAATGAAAATGGTCAGCGTCTCCTAAAGCTTTGCTGTCGACAAAATTTATGTATCACCAACTCCCTGTTTCCTGGAAAACCACATGGAAAAAAGTCATGGTGCCACCCAAGATCAAAACAGTGGCACCAACTTGACTTCGTCATTGTACGACAGTCTCATAAAACAAGTTACAAACACTAGAAGTTAGAACACCAAAACCATTTCATTGTCCAAAACAGCAGTCAGCCAAGTTAGATGGTCATCTTACAGCCTTACCCCCCCCCCCCCTCCCTCCGTGGAAGCTTTTGTAGTGAGGTACCAAAAGAATTGTAGACACTTAACGCATCAGGTGATTCTGAGTCTCAATGGTCTGAATTGAAAAACATCATCTACAGCAGTGGAATCAAAACGTTTGGCAAAAAACAGCACCACTCTCCCGATCGGTACAGTGCTTTACTAGAGTTCATGCAACCCGTTGTTGAAAAAAAGAGATAAGCCTTGATAAGGTTTAAATACAGACTCACAAGAAATGCTCTGACTGAACTACGAGCGTGCCGAGCTGAAGTTCAGAAAACCTCTAGACAATGTGCCAGGAAATACTGGGAATCCTTTTGCGCTAGGATTGAGTCAGCCCGTGATCACAGCAATATCAGGGCTATGTATTCTTCTATCAACGAAGTTACTGGACCAACACCTCAATCTTTCCCAGTATTGAAAAGAAAGGATAGGTCTGTTACCACCGATAAAAATGAAAAACTAGACAGATGGATTAAACGTTACAGCGAACTCTATAGTGATGAGAGCACTGTCTGTTCTGAGACTGCAATCTCTTCCAAACGAACCAGTTAAGACACATCTTGACATGCCACCAGATCTTGTTGAGGTAAAATCTACTATCTTGAGGTTGCAGAACAACAAAGCAGCTGGTGAGGATGCCATACCAGCTGAACTACTCAAAGCTGGTATTAAAGCACTTGCTGAACCTCTAAACAGGCACTTACTATCCTGCTGGCCCACTGGTACAGTTCCTCAGGACTTTAAAGATGCCAAGATCATCACCATATATAAGCGGAAAGGAGACAGAGGTTACTGCAACAACTACTACGTTATTTCCCTACTTTGTGTGCCTGGAAAATTTTAGCTATGATTGTTCTCAATCGACTGCAGTTTTTAGCTGAAGAGATTTACCCGGAATCACATTGTGGTTTTCGACCAGGTAGATCCACGACTTATATGATTTTCTGTGTTCAGCAACTGATGGAAAAGTCCCGTGAGCAACAACAGCCTATTCATGTAGCCTTTATTGACCTGACTAAGGCGTTCGACTTGGTCGATAGAAAATCCTTGTTTACTGTTCTGCTGAAAGCTGGCTGTCCACCAATCCTACTCCCTCTTGTTAAATGTTTTCATCATGGAATGAAAGGCAAAATACAATACGATGGTGATGTATCCAACTCCTTTCCCATCAACAGAGGTGTCAAACAGGGCTGTGTGTTAGCACCTACTTATTCAGAACCGCGTATATCAAAACATTCCAAACCATATTCTTGTCACCTTGCTCACCCGTGATGATGGAAACTTCTTCTCTTTATCTAGATTTAAAGCCAAAACAAGAGTTCAAGAGATTGTTGTCTGTGAGTCCCTCCATCAGATAGCCAGTTACAAGTCATAATCAGTCTCAAGAAAACAGTAGTGATGTCATTAAATGGTGATCACAGCTTTTCAGTGTACGATAGAACACTCAAAAATGTTGACTCCTTCACGTATTTAGGTTCTACCATAACTTCAAACCTCTGCCTTGACAAAGAACTGTCCACCAGACTAGGCAAGACTTCGGAAAACTGGAGAATCGTGTGTGGAGAAATAGACATCTTACAGTCAAAACAAAAGTGAGAGTATACGAAGCCTGTGATCTGAGTATTCTTCTGTATGGTTCTTGCTGGACAACCAATCGTCATCAAGAAAATCGTCTCAGTACCTATCATACAAGATCACTTAGAGCCATACTCGGGATCTCTTGGAAGGACAAAATGACTAATGAAGAACTCTTCCATATTACTGACTCTAAACCTTTGTCATCCTATGTTAAAACTAACTCGAATAAGATGGGCTAGTCATGTCCACAGGATGCCTAAAAGTCGCCTTCCTCATTGCATTTTGCACAGTGTTCTGAAAGACGGTAAAAAACCAATCGGCCGACCCCACCTGAGGTATAAAGATGTCTTGAAAAGAGATATGAAGGACTTCCAGATACATCCTGTTACCTGGACCGTTACATACAGCTATCGAGGGAGTTGGCATACCAGTCAATCCGGGCTTATACTGTGGCAAACCTCGAGAAATTGGAAAGGCGGCGTGGCTGTCCACCGACTGATGTTTGTTGCTGATGATGAACTTTCAACTGGTATAGTCAGAAACTACTGATGCCTGCCTATACTATTTCACTGATTGTTAGTATTACTATTGAGGTCCCTCATGAAAATCGCCTTTGTTCATGAGGCCGCCTCGAAAAATATTGTCATTATTATTGTAAAGAAATATTCACAGCAAGTTGAACGCTGGTAATAAGTTTCTGTCGAGGGCAAGCTATGTCTCATAGCCTTAAGCTTCGAGTACTTTCCTTAAGATCCTTGCTGTTCCGAGTACGGCTGCCTTTTGTAAGAGTTCTACTGTTGCTGTGACACCAATCGTCCTCAGATGTTTTCCTAGGTTCTTTGTTACTGTGCCACCGACGTCTTGATGCTCCACAGCTTCCCTATCTCTCTTCTCAGATCCTGATATTTCTCAATCTTGTCCTCCTTTTCGAAAATTACAGAATAATTTGGCACTGCAATATCAATGATAAAGCACTGGTTGTATCCCCTATTTACAACTACTAGTTCTGGCCTTCGCGCTTGAATTTCCTTATCCGTCTGGATGTTGAAGTCCCAGAGTAGTTTAGTTCCGTCACTTTCCATGACTCCTTCCGATTTATGGTCATACCACTTCTCAGGAACATCAAGTTTGTGCAGTTTGGCAAGGTTCCAGTGAAAAAGTCTGGCCACGTTATCGTGTTGTTGATTATATTCAATCTGTGCCAGTTTACTGCACTCGCGACAAGGTGATGTGTTGTCTCATCTTTGGCTCCGCGCATTCTGCAAAGTGGGGACAGGTATTGCTTTTCAATCCTTACCTTGATTGCGTTTGGTCTTGTGCAGAGGTAATCAGTCCCTCAGTCTCCTTTTTTAGGTTACCTTTGTTCAACCAATCCCAAGATGCCTCACCTCTAAATCATGTCTCAAGGAATTGACAATGCAGGGGCTTGTTCTTCCACCCTTCCAATCTGTCGGACTTCTTCCTTTCTTTCAGTTGTTTAGGGGTCTCAGCCTCTTTGTTCATGGGTAGTCCTTCATTTTTGTCTGACACAAGCAGTGGTATATTAGTGCTTGTTTGCACGTAGTTTGCCAAACCGTTCTCCTCTACACGAACACAATCCTCAACAGTTATAAGTCCACGACCTCCACGGCCCCTAGGAAGGTATAGACAGTCCACGTTGGCTCTCGAATGCAGCATCCCATAGATGGTCATTCGCTTCCTGGTTTTCCTGTCCATACTTTCTAATTCCACTTTAGTCCAGTTGATTATTACCGCTGAAATGACACGGCCCACGTATTTATAGCCATGGTCACATTTTTTCCATTAAGCGTGATTTTAACACTTTCTTCAATCTGCGGTAATATTCGATCTTTATCTTACTCTTCATCCCTTCATGTAGAAGGTCATCGTGCTCAAGGATACCCAAGTACTTATAGCCGCCTTCTTCAACTGTTTTCATTCTGCGGCCATCTGGCAAGTCAATGCCTTCAGACTTCACTACTTTCTCCCTTTTCATAACAAGGACAACGCACTTCTTCAGACCAAACTTCATTCCTATATCATCGCTGAACATTCGTACTGTATTCACCAGGGAGTCTTTCTGGCGCTCATCCTTTCCGTATAGCTTCAAATCGTCCACGTATAATAGATGGTTGATAGATTCGAAGTCGTTCCCAAGTTGGTATCGTCCTTTTGTTCTGCACAAGATTAACGACAGCGGTATCAGACACATAACAAACAATAGAGGTGACAAGCTATCACCCTGGAAAATACCTCGACGAATTCAACTTCACCTAGATCTTCACCTGTTGACGTCAGCGTCGTTTTTCAATTCCCCATGCTTTCCCGTACTAATCTTTGAATGTTAGGAGTAATACTCATCAACTGCAGTGTTTCCAGTAACCAAGAATGCGGCACCATATCGTAGGCCTTCCTATAATCAACCCATGTCATTGCTAGATTTGTTTTTCTCCGCTTGCAATTCCGCAGCACCAGTACCTGTTGAGCCCTTTCGGCATCCTTTCTGTTTTCGGGGATTAATTCCTTTTTCCCAAGGTGGTCGTATATTTTCTCAGAGAGGGTTCCGCTAAACATTTTTTATAAGACCGGGAGACACGTTACGTGACGGAAGTTTTCCACAGAATTTCCAAGTGACAGGACTTTCGCACAGAGAATCTTCCTTCCTTGGTTCATCCATGATGGTACGTAACCTGACTCAAGGACTACATTAAGTTGTTCTGTAATGCGACAGTGAAGGGTCGTAAAGTACTTCAGCCAGTATTCCTGTTCACCATCTGGCCCACGTCCTTTCCGGTTTGCTACCTTCTTCAACTGTTGTTTTACATCAGTTACAGAGATCGTCACGTTCTCCTGGGCTGCGTGCTGGCTGAGTTCTTCTCTCACGTCATCTAACCATTCTGCCTCTCGACTGTGCTCGGTTGGGTTATCACAGATGGTGCTCCAAAAAATTCAGCTTTCTTGGGGATCTGGTCTTGTATCACTCTCCAACGTTATACCATCCATTTCCTGGTACAGCTTCTTCAAGTCATACTGAAACATGCGGTTCTGCCTGTACTGATTTGCTCTTTGCTCAAATCGCCTTAAGTTTGCAGCCATAGCTGTTACTCGCTGCCTCAGCTCTTCAATGACAACATTCAACCCTTTCTTCCTTACATTGTACCTCTTTCCACCTTTCTTCTGTCCACTCATTTTCCTCGCCAGCTTACTTATCTCTTTCCTCAACATATCAATTTGGCCCTTTATTCTTCTCTTCCAGGTTGGTTCCTTTCTTGTCTCCATGGTTCTTTTCTTTATACCCAATGCAAGCTCCATGTGATAACAATGGCTGCGGCCCGAACTAGCCGGTTGGTTTCGGTTATGTCTGTAGTTACAGTGAGCGTTAGCACCTCATTCACTTCCTTGACTGCTTCTCGGAGCTTCTTTCTCTCTACATGTTTCAAAGATCTCAGTTGTTCTCTATCATTCTCTTCGAGAGCTATTTTAATATCGTTCAGAATATCTCTCTGCCTCTCTGAAAGACTTTCACTATTCAGGACCCGGAATTGGTGAACTTCATGGTCAGTGTCTGCTTGGTGGTTAGCAGTTTCTTTATCTTGGTTCTGCTCACATTCATCTATAGAGGCTGGTTCTCTCTCCCTGTTTTCGACACTGTCAACACCTGTCTCACTACTCACTCCGCG
>JAOBRD020761422.1:0-13933 GCA_027575215.2 Hydrozoanthus sils
TTTAGCAGGTAAGCTGGTATAACGAGGCCCATGTGGAATCCACACATCAGCTTGCGCGGTATTCGCATTGGTCATGACTTCTTGTATTCGTCCTCTAGAAGGTAAGCTGGCATAATTAAGCTCATGTGGAACCCGCTTATCAGCTATCAGTTTGAATGGCCTCTCAAATGGCTGTTGCCTGTCGACTAAGAGATCCTTCATAAAAATAAAGGAAACTTTTTTATAGGAACGTTGAATCGAATTTTTGAAGAAGATGCTAACAACATGTTTGAGCTACGTAGAGAGCACTCATTTTACGTACTCTATTCGGTGGAGATAACCTGTTTTATAATGATTCTAAATCAATGATGCCTCGTATATTTGAAGATCGTACATCCTCACCTTACCGCTACTTCGGTACTAATGGAAATAGCAGAAATGATAACCCTGACGATAACCATACTTATTAAATTTTCAACCTCCGATATTTCGTTTCTAGTGTCCTGATTGGCTCACCCAATCTCGGTTATCAGTTCACATACCGAAGGTATATACCATATATGGAAACTGACTGTCTAAAGTTGAAATGCTTAAATGAGGTTCTGAATAAACTTTAGTTGTCTTTTTCAAATATCAAAAGGTTAGGAAACTTGAGAAAGCAATTGTGAACCATTCACACTTGTTGGTTATCAGATTGTTTATAGCTAACTCGAAGCTACGCGCTTGTTCGGATATTCAAAATCTCGTATCCAACACACGCTCTTGGAATACTAAGTAATTATTAAATAACAATGAAACGACAATGATAACATGATGATAATAACAAGAATAACAAAAGCAGTAGCTAAAGTAGAAGAAGCAATTATGATAGTATACGTAGTAGCAGAGAACTAAGTGGTAACAAGATTTGCAACCTCTTCCCCAGGGCTTTTCCCTATGTTCGCACCCACAACATAGGGAAAAGCCCTGGGAACGAGGTTGCAACATTTGATGAAATCATCAAAATAGTCACCAAGTTTTGAAAATTATCCAGCTTCAGTCCAAAATGTAGACGTTTATATTGAAAAAGAGTCTAACTCCTTTCTTAGAATAATGCCTCTTACAATGGTCTTTATGCATGATGACGTCACAAGTGCATCAAAGTGAGGCATGGTGGTGAAATGTTATTTTAAGGCGGGAGTACACCTTAATTTTTGTTGGATAGTGAGGAAAGTGAAAAGGATATTTGAATAAGAAGAATGTTGAGTAAAATCAACAAACCGTTCCTCCTGGCGAGGGACTAGTACAACTTTGGTTTGAGAACGGTTTGGCAATTTACATCAAATATTAACTTCAAAATTAATTTTTGAACTCCCCAAAAAATCACCAAATTCAAAACTATCTTTAAAACTCGCAATCAATCAGAGCGATTTTGTAGATTCAAACCATGGACGGAGATATCGGAAGAAAAATTACGAAAAGTGGCCACAAAGCGCGAATTAGTGTACTCCCATCTTGACTCTTTTTACTGTTCATCAGCAGTTCGTTATGCCTGTTTTTCCGTGTTAATTCACTGGAATGCTCGTTATGCTGCACGTAGCAACCAAGTATCACCGCCAAGCCTCGTTTTAGTGCAGGAAAATGCTACGTGACGTCATCATGCATAAGGTTTATTCGAGCGCATTTTTTTCTACAAGCTATAAATTAAACAACTGTATTGTGGTTAGCGACCCTCGCGCTTATAATTATAAACTTTCTTTTTATTAATTAGATTTGGCTGGTTTTGTTAGAAGCTCGACTTATAAATACAAGCAAGTGTTGCAGCCGTACGTGCCGCATGTTTAGTTACAGATCTGATTACCTCCAGATGGGGAATAGTTTGGGTTCTTAGAACCTCTAAAATGAAATGTTCGTCACACGCAAACATACGTGCGCAAATCACAACGAAGAAACATATTTTACGAAAACTTGAGAAAGAATTAAGTTTCTCTGTTTCATCGTGCTGTTCAGAAAAACAACAAAATGTTTTGATAATTTTGATAGTATGAAAAGTAAAATATTCTCCCAAATTTATTCAATGACTGAGCGAGGGCAATATACAATTAGTAAAATTTACAATACAATTGGGACTGGAATGGTTTATTGCTCTAACATACAGCTGATAAAAATTTCGGCTATTTGTATGTAACATTCAAAGCTGTTTTGCAGTAACAGCATACGAGTAAACAATAAATTATTTTTCGTCTTGACCAGTTATTATTGACTGTGGTGCGCTGCGATTCGTCAAATGGCGGCTCGCAACCAACCAAACAATAACCAAAAACCTTTTGAACCGGTTGCATCTCCTAATTTTGTTTAATTTAAAACCTGTTAGCCATACACTTTAATTAACCTGTTTGTCATACACATATGTGGTCAAATTGCCGTTAACGTTTGGATCTACAGCGGCAAAACGTGTTTTCTAAATAAAAAACTTCAATCTTTAATTTCAATCAGGCCACAGGCACAGGCATCCAAAGCGTGTCACTAGTCTAATATAATGTTGACATTTTCTAATTGCGATATATACAAAGCCTTTTGAATTTAGTCACAATTTCAAAACCGAAAATATATGGAAACAAATTTCACCTACCTTGAGTTCACCTTTTGTTTGTATTCGGAGTGACTGAACAGCGATCGCAAAAAATTCCTCTACTAAAGACAGCTCCAATCGCCATCCAAAATACACACAAGATACAAAAACGTTGAAGGTAAGTTAGGTGAACTTTATTTCGAATATTTTCGGTTTTCGAAGTTTGACCAAATTTTTAAGACTTTGTACGGGAAAATGTCGAAGTTAAACTAGCCACAAGCTTGGGGTGCCTATGATCAGGTTAATTTCTATTGTAAACTTTTCTCTTTCGATAAGCAAGTCACTGTAGTGAAACAAATTATAAGACATACTTTTTCTACTTGTTCGGTGGCCAGCTCAAAAGCTTTGTTCCTCTGACCCCTGCTCTCTGGCAAGCTCTATAAAGCATTGTCTCTTTCGGTTGTTTTTTTCGTAGTTTCAACTATACAAATTTTGTGTTGTGATTATTATGTACGAATATAACTATAGAGGAAGTGAAACTAAACTCAAAATGAAACTCAGCTATTGCAAGAGGCAGTTTGATTGTTGATTGTTTATAGCTGCCAAAAAATGAAAACCTAGAACGACTAATTTGCATTTTGTTGAGTTTAAGTTTATTTCATGAATAACATTCATCCCAGTTGAGTTTACAACCGTCTGATCAGCTTCCCTTAAGGCCACTTTTAAAAAAAATCCCGTCAGCGTGCGCGATTATTTTTTTGGGGGAATTGACTTTTTGGAAAAGATTTTTGAGTAAAAGATACGAGGAAAAAGTCGAGAAATATTTTCCCTTTTGTGAACAATAAACAGAATGACAAGCAACTCGGTTGGCGGCATTTTGTCAAAGAATAGTATAATGGACCATATCAAAACTTGGTATGGTAGTTAGTGGTGTAGATTTATTACTCCTAACCGACACAAAAAGTATTAAACTTAAACAAAATTGAGCGTCCTCCCTTACTGAATTTTTTGTTAATTTTAAAGATAAACCGGGATATTTTTCTAAGGCGGGAGTAAACCTAATTCGCGCTTTGTGGCCACTTTTCCTAATGTTTCTTCCGATATCTCCGCCCATGGTTTTAATCTACAAAATCGCTCTGCTTAAAACACAGATGGTATGATGGAGAGTCAGCTTGAATATTCAAAAGTTTTTTGGATGAATTTTGATTTGTATTTTTTTCCTTGAAGATTGGTTGTTTTAAAGATAATTTTGAATTTGGTGATTTTTTGGGAAGTTCAGTAAAAATTAGTTTTGAAGTTAATATTTCATGTAGATTCGCCAAACCGTTCTCAAACCATAGCTGTACTAGTCCCTTGTCAGGAAGAACGGTTTGCTGATTTTACTCAATATTCTTCTTATTCAAATATCTTTTTCAACTTCCTCACTGTCCAACAAAAGTTTAGGTTAAGTTCCGCCTTAAGTGGTCTAATATAGATACTAAACTATAAGGGAATTAAGAGTGCGAGCGCGATGGAAAGACCCACGGTGGGGATATGAGGTAATTGGTCATGATCAATTGGTCATGGTGATTTCAAATGGACAGTTGTACTTTGGTAGAGCCTCGGAGATCATAGATAGTAAGAAATAACTATGTTAAAAATGGACATTTTTGTCTTTGGAACTAATTATATATAATACAAGTTAAGGGAGCCAGTTCTTAGCGATTCTTAATATGATCATATGTTACAAAATACCATTGATCGTTAAGATATTTTTAAGAGGCAGGGCCGTCGTCATTCACTGTTTCTATGTAAGAGTAACGCTAACTGTGCCTCTATGCTATGCTCATAGTCCCCCAAATATCACAAAATTCCCCTCTCCTCCCCCGAACTCAGAATCAATCTGCCATTGGTGACACTATCAGCACGGACCTTACTAAAACAACACAAACTAATGTCCTGACATTCCGAGGCAGACAAAAACTCTATCAATGAAAGGAAAGAACTCCCACGCGTCTACAAAGCCTTTATGAAACAAAATGCTTAACTCTTAACTGACGAAGCATTGAGCATATTTTAACTGTGACGAAGGTCACAAAGGTCGAAAATTTAGAAAAAAATTTTAAAAATTTTTTAGACCACATACAAACTTTTTATGAATAAGTATGTTATCATCTGATCGCAAATCGAAAATAATGTATTTTTTTGTACTTTGTGAATGATTTCTTTGCGTTTAAATTTCAACGACGCATTGTGTTTGCCTTGCTCTCCTTACAATTGTTGTGTCTATTAGCGTTAATCCTTTCAGTCCCAGTTGTATTGGTAAATTCTCCCAACCAGAGACAATATGTTTCATTGAATATATATAGGTTTGGTAGAATCTTACTTTTCTGTTCATCTTCAGTAAGTTCGCTCTGTTTGATCAACATTTTTTTTAGAAGCAAATGAATAAGTTAATAGCGCACTGGACTGGAAATATGTTGTTACTATACATCGTATGGAAGTTTATACACAAATGATGTGACAAAGTTAAAGCATTGACAAGAACAATTTTCTTACAGGAAATACAAAGCTTGTTTTTTGTTAAAATTTTGCGTATTGATCTGTTAATTTTTTTCCTAATTGTTCGAGATCGCTCCTGCTAGTTGTAAAATATTTTAAACCGGTTTTAAGAGTTCAAACAAGAAATGCGCATAGAGTTCACTTAGTTGGCATTTTGATAATTTTGTTTTGTTTTGTCATTGCCAACTCATGACCAGCGGGATATGAAGGTCACCAATTCACATGCAATGTTTAAGCACATTGTTGACCTTTCAAACAAGCGCTGTAAATGTCTTGATGGAATAAAACTTGCTTCTGGAAACAAAACAAATCAAAGCAAGAGCTTCCACTCGACGACAATGTGCGACATATTATCGTAGCTTCGAAGTTTTTGTCAAAGATGTGAAACTTATGTTGAGGAATGACACACTTTTTTTCACGGTCAAACTATTACTGACACTTATCAAGATGAACTTAGACGTAACTCAGTTATTATACGAATTTCAGTTATAATCTAATAAGTAAAACACTGTAACTGTGTTCTGTTTTTCAAATCACAACAGTCTCTCGCAAAATAATCGCCTTCAATGTGAAAAACAGCTTTGGATAGAAAATAAGTGTTGCTTCTCGTATTTTATAGCCTAAACTAAATATTCGTTCTTTTTCTTCACACTGTTCAGGCCGAAATACCTATAAAAATATGTTGCATAAAACATGAAAAATATTTTGAATCGAGAATAAGTTTATTACGTCTCTGTATTTTATGTTTCGAGATGTAAATCAATCTGTATTCTTTTTGGGCTTGATGCAAAAGCGAGCAATAAAAAACACGCCAACTGAAGTTACCCGACGACAGCAAAACTAAAAGCGAATTAAATCTGACGGGTATTTACACACGATGCAGCCCTGCTTAAGCTTACACATAAAGAGAGAGTATTGAGAAGAAGCCAACATTACTTGCCTGTCGCTGAAAACACGGATAACTTGAGCTTGGATTTTGGCCCAACTTGGCTAAATATCCTCAGATGTCGCAGTTAGATGAAAAACGAGGGAAAAGACGATAAATCAAGTTCGAACTGGCTCTTTTCAAAACAAGAAAAAGTAAACAGTGTTTGTCTGACTTACTTATCTCAGGTCGTCATCAAAACTATTTGATAATCAGTCAGAAAGCTAGTTGGCTGTTAAACAATGACGTGTTGCGCTACGCATCTGATAACAGTTGACAGAAAAGTTGTTTAGATTTGGTAATTTTCGCATGACAAAGACCCCACCGTTTGAAAGCTGTTCTGTCTCAAAGAGGCATCATCACGATCAACCAACGACTACCTTTTATAAATGATGACCTTTTTTTAAATGAAAAAAAGCTAAACAAAAGTATGAGAGTAACGGCACAACAGCTTACTTTAAGGTGGCCGGAATGTTTGGTTTCTAAGGTTAAAACTGTAGGTGCGGTCGGTGATGTTAGTCTGAATTTTGTGTTTTTATGAAATAGTCTTGTTTTCGAAGCCCAAAAAAATGTTCAGTGGAATTTAACAGTTTTCCATACTTTGTGCTTTGATAGCATGCTATATTTTTCTATGATAATCGTTAATACCTTATATAAATTTATTCCAATAAGCGCCCTCTCGAATAAGCGCCCCCATAAAACGACCAAAAATTTAATAAGTACCCCCTCCCCCTCAAAAAGTACTAGAATCGACATGAAATCGCGTTTTATTAGAACCGCGGTGATAACTGGCTTAGATATCGATTAATGCGCTTGCAGTTCATGAGAAAATTGAACTCTCAAAATTTTCTTCTCGAATTTCATAGCAATTGCCATCTTCTCTTCGTTGTTCTAACAATGAACGCTGCAACAAGTCCGCCTCGAGCTTTCTTGACCCGGTAACTCTTGCTTTCACTTCGTTTTTATTACATACATTCAAAAACGTTTAACACGAAACGATAGTTCGAGTGCTACATTTCTACAAGTTCTTCTTGGTTGCCGAGTCGCTTTGCGACGAGGGCAATTTGGAACAAATTGAAAACACAAGTGATATTAAGCCTAAATTTTACGAGGAACCAGGCGATCACATGTTTATAACAGCAAGGGCAACATTCTTCGTTCTCCGCGGTATCCCACGAGAAAGCACTGCATAATTTAACTTATTTATCCCAAGTTTTCTTCAAAAATTGCTGGAGATGTTATAAATCTTTTCAATTACTGAAAACAATCGGAAATCTTCGGAAGAGGTTTGAAATCGTTTCTAAGGCATTTTTATGATTTTTAAAAATATTCGGAAAATCTTCGGAGGTATTCTGAAACGTTCGGAAATCTTCGGAAACTTTCGAAAATCTCCGCGTCGGAAAATCTTTTTAAATCGTTTGAGAGACTTTTCAATATTTTAAGAAAATCTATGGAAATTTTGGGAAGTATACCAGCGACCAATCAGCGCTAAGTAGTTTTGCCCGGCCTGAATTAAGAAAAAATGCCGCCCCCCGCTGTTATCCAACTCAGCTCGAAGTAATTTTACCCTCTAGGTTATAAATATTTAAATGGGCACTTTAATAGGCTCGAGAAAGGACTCGAGTTTTTTCAGTTTTCAACGTCGATCTCCAATTTTTCATTCTTTTGGATTATTGGCCAAGTAAAACGGTTTTAAAAGCACATTCTCGCAACTGGCAGTGTACTCAACGCCGAGCCAGTCATTTTCCTTTTCAGTTTTCAGTCGTCGTCGCAACTCATCGCAGTTACGTCATCGTTAAATCATTTTGTTTCCAGGCCGGTTAAGAAAGCAAATTGATCTTTGCAGCCGACTCCTCAAAACAGTTATTTTAATAATAACAGTGTAAAAAAAATTGAAATGAGAGACTTTTTTAATTCGTCTGGGAGAAACCAAGTACTAAACTATATACTTCTAACAAAACTGCTGACTGGTTGACTGTGTGCGCACATTCCGCTTTAAAATGGCGGACTGTTTTGAAAATGTGCAAGTTGGTTACTATCGATCGTTAGATTCGCCGAAAAACCTCGCAGTTAGGTTAGTAGATTTTAGATTGAAGTGAATTACCATTTCTTACTCATAGTTGATTGGTAAAAGTAAATTTTACAAGTCAAATTTCTTCACAATCGAATAGTGCATACTTATGGTATATAGTTTTATAAAAAACTATTGAGTGCGTCGGCGAGTTGTATAAACTTGAAGTATATATGATAAATGAATTATCGTCGCCGTGAGATGATGGGAAAAGCTGACGTTTCGAGCGTTAGTCCTTCGTCTGAGATGCACGAATAGTGCATAGTTCGTTGTAGTTTTTCAGGTTAGGACTCGACTGTGTGTTTTAGTGAGTTCACCTGTGACTCATTATATATCGTCTGTTTCGTGCAGAGTGACACTTAAAAGGGTAACTGCAGCTAGTTTTATTCCGGCCTTTAATATCGGTTCTCAACAAAACGTCAATGTAGAAGAAGGAGCAGAGGTTGCAGGGGATGTTGTTCAGATGCACAGCAGACCATCAAACTCAGGTGCAGTATACTTACACCCCCAAGAACTGCTGCTCAGACAAGAGCACTAAACATTTTGGGAGTATAGTTTTATAGTACCGTAAATTTTTCCTCGCACAAGTCAATGATTTGATGTTTTTAATTTTTTTTTTGGAGGGGAGGGTTAATCGTATAATTTATTTGTTAGGTATTCTTAGCAACATTTTTATTAGTTTATAACCAGACTTGTCAATTTCGGCATTACTTTAGAATTCTGATCAAACTAATTTTCTAACTTTTTTTTAAAAAAAAAACAATTTTGTTGTCTTTAAGTTGTTTAAACTACACAAATTAGACTTTATTGCAAGCTGTAGGAAATGTCTTGAACCTTGGCACGAATTTTTTAGCAACCCACTTACATTTACTGATGTAGGAGAATTAGATTTCGAACCACTTTTGAGTTCACTTTCAAGTTGACTTTTGTATTTCCAAACCGGACTGAGCCTGAGGCAAATAATTGTTTAACTTAGGTGATTATCAGAGAGAAAACTCAGCCATTGCTAAAGATTTGTGCAAAAAAAATTATCAGTTGTTGTCATTTGCTCAGTTACAAAAGTCAACATCTGAAATTCTCACCCAAATTTATCTTTCACAGATTAGCACAATTATCATAGGTTGGGATATTGCATTAATTTACCTTTGAAAAATGTTATATGAACTTTGTGCATTTCCTTTAAGGAGTTAAACTCTTGCTCCAAAAAAACTATGCCACCATTTTGAAAATTTATTCGAGTACCAAGTATCACCTTGCACAAAGCCAGAATAATAAGTCAGTCTCCACAAATGAGAGCAGCAGAAACTCTCTAATCAAAGTGAGTAATTTTACTAAAAGCTATTAGTAAATAATATAGCTGCTGTTGTGTAAGTATGACAATGAATGTTTTCAAGTCATTCAGTTGTTATCTAAATATACTATACATAATTAAATCACTTACTGAAATTTCTTATAATGAAAGTGATGTTTCAACCCTATCACATAGCCTTCTTGATTTAATTATTAATAATAAAGTGCTTGCCAATAATGATTGGTTAAAACAACAAAGTTATTGAATAACATTGATATTATCGTTAGCTAGGTATTATTGCTTGATTATTGGATTTTTTATATTAATTTTTTTGTAGCAACAGATTGTGAGAAAGAAGAACGTGTTTTTTACTGGCAGCAAAAGATTTTCTCCCAGGTAAGACTGGTCATATTTTACACATCAAGTTCAGGGCCCAAAGTTTATGACAAACTGGTCGCACATGCGACTTGATATAACGTGTGCCTGAAAAATCATGAATGATCAAACTTGTGTGTTTAAGAACCTGAAGCTCAGTATGACTGAAGCAGTGTTACACCTTCCTTTCTTGACTGACCTTGTTTACTGGCTTGCAACAAAATAGCTGTGTTACAAGTGAAAAAAATATGGATTTAACACAAGGTCCCACAGTTTAAAACTACCATGTTCATAATGTAAGAGTGAAAGAAACAAACACAGGATTAAAACAATATAGAGCTGGGGACTTACTCACTGATTCACTTTTAAACAAATGTCTGAAACTTCTTTGCTAAGCTGTGCTCTTAAAAATTTAATTTGGCAGTGCACTTAGAAATTTAGTCCTGGTATCAACTCTGCACCCAAAACTAAAATTAAACTTTGAGCCCTGAAGTTTCTTCTTTGTTTTAACTAATTATTGATTTCAAATATTCAATTTTATTTTTTGTCTAACAGAGGGAATTTGAACTCTATGAAGACAAACTTAATTGCCTTGATGCCTTGGAAAGAAAATATCACACAGAGGTGATAAAGCTGAGGTGTGTTTTAAAATATGATAATAATGTGCTTTGTTTTGCTACCTATTGTAAATGCAGAGTTTGCCATGTGACTGACAAGTAACCACTCTTCCTCATTATCACTCACAAAAATCTATTAATCGTTTTGACACTACCAAGGATTTTCAAATTGCAATCCCTATAAATCATTGCAGCTTCATCTTCATTAGTTTGCTGTGTTTGAGATTTGAAACTCATGGATAATTTGCCAATAAAAAGAATGGTGCAGCGGCATTGATGCACATCCAGCCTCGGTTCCATGTTTTCCTCATACATTTCTCTGTAAAGTAAGGGCAGAAGATCAAGTTTCAAAACATTTTTTTGCAAGAAAAGGGTCTATTATATACATAATTGCTTTGTTTTATAATTGTTGTAAAGTAACTAAAGCTGCAGATTCGATGTATTGTCTGTGTAGATTCTCCTTTTCTCTTACCATAATTAAGTTACTCAGACAGTGCAGTTCTGATTTTAAAGAGCAACAACTGTATTCTCTTTTAGGGGAAAAGGTGGCAGGCCAACTAATCGCCTGTTTACATATGTTGACTCTGATAGGTTTGTTAACATAGATGAGGTATGTGTACAATGCTGGGTACTTGGCTTCACTTAGCTCTTCCCATTAAGATCCATCGTGTTTTTTTTTACCAGATTTGGGGAATTTTGCTCTTTTGAACTTAAATTTCGATGCTGGATTAGAGTATTTGTTGCAGTTAGTTTTTTAATTCAGTTAAGATTTGTTTTTGACTAGGACTTTAATATTTTTCTAAACAAATCATACAAGTATTTGTGATGAATTTTAGAGCTTAATGCATCTGAAGCTGTGATAGTTGTCCAAGGGATAGTGTTGAAGCTTTTGCCTGCAAGGTCCATGCTTCAAATCAAGATTAGTAGTACTCATATTTGTTCGAAATAAACATTTGAAAATAAAGGAAAAAGGAATAAGTTGAAAAATAAATATTCTACAAACAAAGAAAATTGATACAAAAAGAGCAACAGATAGGTAATTTCAAAACAAAGAAAACTAACATGATTTTGTTATCTATAAGACAGACTTTGGGTAATTTAGTTGTCGGTTATTAAATTCAAATACATGTAGGTAAGATGGCAAACAAATTTGATATCTAAAAAGCTGTTGCTTGTAAAATATCAAAACCTTGCCCTCAGTGGAGCAGCAAATGGCTCTAGGGGTTACCATGCCTAAAGTTGGCTATAAAGCCATTTGTACATAGGAGAACTTGAGAACATTGCTATACAAAAAGCATGCATTGACATGTTAACTGTCCTGAAGAAACATGTAGGTCTACAGTAAGGCCAGATATTCTTTTTTGACTGTTTTACGAATTTTTCGATGGAGAAAGCATGTCAGGGAATGGACAACAAAATTAAAGTTAGACAAAGGAGACCAAGACAAAGAGTTTAACAAATTAAATTAATTTACAATTTAAAATGTACTATGTAATTCAAAACCTAGTTGGATGTCATATTTTCAAACTCTAATCCATTCTCACTTCCACTTTGCAAAATTTACTATTTTTACCACAAGAGATCGTGAGGTGAGTCTGTCGGGAGAAATAAAAAGCAATGAAAACTGATTCCATGTTCACTTGGTAGATCAGGAAAACAATTTATAAACAAAAAAAAGTCTGGCCTTACTGGGTTAAAAGCAATACAACTATTGTTCCATAAAATAAAGCTTGGAAACTATGAGGCATTATATTGATTCCCTATAAAATAATTTAACATTTTCCTTAGTATGTGGATTGAACAGTCCAAGTTTAATGAAGGCAGATCTAATTTATATTCATTATGATTATGGGGAAAAAAAGCTGTTAAAGACATTAAACTGGTTTGGATTGATGATTTGCATATTTGTTGTAACTAGAAACTTTAGAATTGTTTTAATTCTCCTTACAAGTTTTATTAAATACAGTGTTATGTCATAGAACAAACCTATGAGTTGTTATTTTATGTGACACTAGGAAACAAGAACATTAACCATGTCAGAGACAGAGCAACCAACCTTTTTAGTGGAAAAGATGGTGAATGTGCGAAGGAGACACATAGGCACCTCAAGAAGGTAAGGTTATTTGCAACCCACCATTAGCATTTTCACTTGATAAAGGCAGCCGTGTTTGCTTCCGAAAATTTGTGTAGAACAAAAATTGAACAGATCAATATATAATTATAGGTATATCATAAAATTTTGACATGTCTGGCACTGATATTAAAAATAAAATGTATATGTTAGCTATTAAATTTTTTTTAGTCCGTTTGTAATGTGCCAATTGACTTATTCATCTAAAAAAGGTGCCGTTACATATTGGTCCCAAGGAAATTATTACCTAAATGTCAACATGTCTAAGTAAACTCAAGAATAATTGAACACTTTTAGAAATGCACCAGGTGGAATGAACCCAAAGGTAAACCCAGTAACTGTCCACCAATCAGAGGCAGCTAAGACCAGTGCGCATGTGATAAGCACTCCATATAGAACCATGCACATAATGGCTGATCTTGTCCAAGAGGGAAGGTAAGATAGTTATTAAATAAACTGCTATTGATATGCATTATTGCAGTATTGAAATCTGATCATGCACCAAGAAAATATTCTGGAAGATGAGTAACATTTTTGAAATTCTCCCAAACTTCTCATAGAAGTGTAAAGGACTATTAAAGTTATGAGATTTTGCAAGTTCATTATCTGGCACTCTAAGAAGTGAAAGAGCTAATTAAAAGTAAAATCATATCATAATAAAGGGTACTAGATTTTTTAAAATTTAGACTTTCCAAATTAGTGGCTTAAAAATTAGCTGTCAATTTGTCACAAGAAATTACTACTAAATGTATATCAAATATCTTTTTTTGTATTTTATGATCACATTTCAAATAACCTACTAGAGTTATACTGTCTTCTAACTCCTTTTGGTCAGCTGTTGCAATAGCCGTATACACACTTAGTCATGTAAAAAGTTGGTTTGAATGTTTTCTTTCAGAGAGAAGAGTGAGTTAGAGGATGAGTATCTTCTTTGCTCAATTAAGGTGAGTTAACTTAGGGCTCAAAATTAGCACTCATGCAAAATGCAACATCTGCAAGCTTTTCTCCAATAGAACTTAAACTAAACAAAAAAAAGCTGTTGGAGATTTTTGTGGGAAAAAAGGAATCTAGAATCTAATCCACCTATTGTTAAATTATTTGATTTAGTTTGAAACATTTTGTTTAATACAAAAGAATTCATTGTTTTAAAGATACAAGGTCAATTTTTGCTTTAATTAAAAATATTTAAAGGTATTGTGTTACCTAAGAATGCCTTAGTGCATTTTTGTATACAGTGACCCACAGTTTGGTTGGATGGATGATTGGTAACTATTGTTGTTGTTGTGAATATTTAATCATATAGATTGATGCCAATGGACACATTTTTGTTAAGCCTGACTTTAATGAGGGCCAGCAACCATATCGCATTGAAACATGTGGGGAAAACAGAGGTTGGTGCCCACTACTAATGTAGAAAGGGTTCCTTGCCCCCCCCCCCCTACCAACATACAT
>JAOBRD020761633.1:0-13928 GCA_027575215.2 Hydrozoanthus sils
CTTCGACTGGTTGTTCTTGTCACTTATCCACTCAAGATGTGATTTATGCAGCTCATCCAGTAATAGGTGGATTGTCATGTCATGATGATCGAACCAATCGTTCCAATTTCAATGCCGCTTTCCCAGAACAGTTTCTGCACCTTTTCATGTAGCGCCAGCAGGGCCTACCACTCTACCTCAAAGTCACCAGAAGCGGAATTTATCTCAGTGCTGCGTGCTTGGAGCTCTGACGAGATCTCCTGGCACAACAGTGAGTGGAGTTTTTCACACTTTAATTTCGAGACATCGAGCCGTAGTGCCCTGGTGGATTTCTTACGAACTTTTGGTGGAATCTCCAGCTCAGTCTTCACCTTCACAAGCTGATGGTCAGACCAGGTGGTTGTATAATGGATAGCCCGGGTCAGGTGAACATCCTTCCGGTCCTGCTGCCGCACAATGGCATAATCCGAGAGATGCCAATGGTTGGATTGAGGGTGCATCCAAGTTGTCTGTGTGATGTTTTCTGTTAGAAAAGCGTGTTCGTAATGACCAACCTATGGGCTGCACAGAAACTGAGAAGTAGCTACCTGTTGGAGTTTTCTGCACCTATACTGTGATGACCAAGGATGCCCTCCCATGCTGTAGCACTTTGACCTACTCAAGCATTGAAATCCCCAAGAATCAGGATCTTGTCTCCTGGTGGAATTGAGGAGACTGTCTGTGAGAGGATTTCGTAGAACTCCTCCTTGGCATCGTCAGGGTGAGTCATAGAGGGAGCATATACGCTCATAGCCATCATATGATGGCTGTTCGCCAGACAGATCCACATGGTCATTAGTCACTCGTTGATTCCTATTGGAAGACTGGCCAGATGGTTTAGCAGAGATGTGTATACCATGAAGCCGACACCAGTTAGTCTTAGCTGCCCTTCAGGTTTACCAATCCAATAGAAGGTGTAGCCTGCACCATCTTCAGTCAGTTGGGACTCATCAGATAACTGTATCTCACTCAAAGCTGCAAAGTCGATATCCTGCTGTTTCAACATCCTGCTGCAAAGTCGATATCCTGTTGTTTCAATATGTTCATTACTGTAAGAGTATTTGGTTTTTTTCTTGACTTATACTCCTGCATGTGCAAATGCTAACTGAACAGAGATAAAGGTAGCTTTTCATTTTTTGAAACCTAAAAAAATATATATTTTGCATCAATACTCAAGACAAGCGCGTAACTTCCGCTTTTTATAATTGAAATATCGAATTTGTTAACATGTACAAGGGTTTTCACTTAACAAAATAAGCAATTTTCAAAACAGGCCTATTTTAGCTCACACGAGAGAGTTAATGCAGCAGTGCAATCAAATAAAAAAAATGGTACAGATCAGTTTAAGAACGGATGTAACTATAAATAAACAATGTTAATTAAATCAACCCGACCCAAATACTATTTTCAAGCACCTGAAGAATGTTAAAAGAGAGTTAACAAGCCCGTCTAATATATGGAATTCTGCTCTACTTACATGTGCATATATGATCCACACAATCAGTGTAAACAAGAAATCAAAGAGGACAAGAAGGCAGAACATACGCCTCGCTATCGAGAAAGGTCGTATGGTGGACAGCTGCAAATCGGAACGGAAGCTTGCAGGCAACACTGTGGACATACTTGGGCAATTATATAAGCTATTTCGTGTAGGAGTTGAATAGAAAAAATTCCTTAGCTTAAATGACTAAAGTTGCAGTTTCACGCAATCAATATACAGAGTCATTTTGCAAACGATAGTGTAAGCGATACAAAATAAAACAAAATGCGAAAGAAATCGGTAACCACTCCAGTACTTCGTATTATTTTCGTTTTACTGTCCTGCGTATTCGTTGTGTTTTGGCGGGCTTACAAAGTTGCTTTCGGCAACCGCTCTGCGTCAAAAAATAGTTACATTTGTGGGTAAATAAAACTATGGTTGAGAAAATCACTGACATAGAAAGGTAAGAATTGTTGATTGTAAAGTTTTTAACAACTTGGCGAATTTGTATTACAAGACTTTGGTTGGTATGTTTACTACAATGTCAAAATAATGTCAGCATTTGTTACATACATTGCAGAGTGTTTAAAGATATTTCCAATGCAGAGACTATTGGCAATTTATTATCCAAGAATGGAGATCTTAGTCAAACCAACTTCAGCACAGTTCATCTGAGGCACAAGGTTGGCAAGTAGACCATATTACTGTAGAAGTTTTTTCAAAATACAAAGGCAATACAACTTCACAAGGTTATGCGAGTTATCAATACAGCAATTTCAAAACATATTAAACTTTATGACAGTTATTCCTTGTATATATTGTTTTTACCTATTTGTTTTTAACTGTTTCTTATCCAAAGCTATATACTTTTCTTATTTTTGAGACGAAGTAGGTTAAAGTATGATAAAGTAAAGTTTATAGTAAAAATACAATCATCGATATCGTTCATGGCCTGAGAGTATTCATTTTTAAAATACCTCCCATCCCTCGCCGCTGGGCTTTTGAGATTAAAAGTCAATGACGCACAATGTTGGCAGTTTACATGCGCCAAGTTTTGTTTGATCAATTAACATTTTCTCATTACCAGATATCTCATTTTGTTTATGTTGTGTTAGGAGAAGTTAGATGCTAATAACTGACTTGGTCTGAAAGGGTTAAAAAGAGATTTGTTTGTATCCACCACTGTTAGTACTGGAAAAGGGTGCAAGCCAAAACAATCTCCCCTGCCCCACTTTAGCCAAGAAGTTCTGATTAGTAGATAGCAGCAAGTCTTTTTAGGAAAGTCCTGTTTGTAAAGCAAAGCAATATAATGTTGTAAATTAATAATAATTACAGGGTATCAAAGCTTATCAGAAAATACTGTTTTCCAGAGCCAAAAACTGGACTTGAAAATGAAGCTTGAAGAATTGGAAACCAAGTCTTTGTTTCTTGAAAGGTTGGCCAAAGAGAACTGGGCCATGATTGATCCACAAGAAGAAGGTACAGTTTGCTTTACTTGTTTCTCTACCATTGTCTATTTTATACTGACAGTCTATAAAAACTTCTGGGTTTTATTTTTATTTTTGGGAGCTTTAGGGAGCAGGGTGGGGGAAGGGTGTAACTCCCCCTCCCTCCCCCCTCACTCTCTCAAGCAAAATAGTAAAATAATAAATAAGTATTATAAAGAACAAATGATAATAATCTAGTGTTAATACTTTAAACACTTTGCAACCCTGCACTACAGGACTGCCTATAACAAAAATGCTGCCTATGGCCTTGAAATTCTAGAAATTTATTTCCCAGTAAGTTAATGGATCCTGTATACAAATCTTACAACCTGTAATTGTTGACAAATAGTCATTTGCTTGTCACTGCTGTTAAAGCCAGTTTCTATGTTAAAATATCTTGTGCTGCATTTTCTTAAATACAGGATCTGCAAGTTCTCTGAAGAAAAAGAGCATGCAAGAAAACCAGGACATTCAAGAAATGGAGGGAGCAATAGAAAACCTGGCAGACATCCTGCTTTCAAGTAAAGTTTTAAATTCAGTTGGCAGTGGGGAGCTAATTATATTACAAAAACTGTTTTACATGGCTTTTAATAAAATTGTCATGTATGTGTTAGCTACTTAGTTTAAGTAAGGTCCATAACTTACATCTATGTGAAACTTTGATTCTTCATATAAGATTTTATCTGTAACCTTGTTACTCCAGTCTCAGTGAGTCTATATATAACATAAGCACTCTAATAAGCCTCCCCCCCTCCCTCTCTATTAAGCCCCCCATCTGGAAGGACCAAAAATAAATAATTCCTGGCGGCTTATAAGAGTATAAATCCTACAGTAACCTAACACCAGTATATTGCACATTATCTGGTAATTGTGAAGAACATCTATTCTCAACTGATAGTCAGCCAACAGTTGGCCTTTTATCCGCTGACATTATAAAATGGCTAAATGTTGGCAGACAGACAGAATTCTGACATTTTTTCATCAGTGGTAAACAATGGTTGTCCAACAAACAGCTGACAGTCAGTAACATGTTGGTAAACTGTTCGTAATCTGTTGCTAAGATGTCAGTAGACTGTTTGTTTAATTTGTTAAATTACTAGAAGTAATATTTTAGTTAACAGTCATGTAAAGGAGTGTCTTTTTGTTTTGTTTTTTTTTGCATTTCCGTGTTTTGCAAATTGAGACATCATGTTGTTACTTACTGCACATAAACAAGCTTGCAGAATTACCCATAGCTTGTGGCCTGAATAATAACAACAATAACAGTAACTTTATTTATACAGTGCTACTTCTACTGATTAACCAGTAGTGCTTTACAATACTAATGATAAATAGAAAAAATAAATAATAATTAAGTAAATATCCTAACATTTCAATTATGATACAACTGCAGCAGTGGTTTAAGTGACAGTGATTTCTTCTGACCATACTTAAATATCTATTCAGATTTTACTAGCTATACTACAATGTTAAAAGACTCTAAAGAAAAATACAACTAAATTGAAATAAAAAAAAACTATAATAAATAAAAACCTCTGCACTATTACTAAGTGTACACTCATTTAAAAAGGTAAGTCTTCATTTTAGATTTAAAAGCTTCTAAGGACTTGCAGCTTCTTATATCATGGGGAAGGCCATTCCATAGTTGTGGAGCTATGTTGAATGGACAAAACATCATGATTCAGAAGTGTAATGCTTACTCAACCCATAAGATGAACACAAGCAAAGTCTAGCTAGAATAAGTTTCGTAGTCAACTGTTGGTGAACTACTGGTTGTCTGACTTGCTTAGGCTGAAGGGGTCAAAGTAACAGTCAGATGTATTTGTGATTATAGAACAAAACGTTCTGGAACAAAGGCTCAGTGCTATGGAAAAGAAGCTGTCTACAGTAGAAAAAAAGGCAGGTTTTCACACATATGTCATTTGAAGCATTTTTATTCATGTAATTATCTTTAACAAACAAATTGTAAAAGTTAACAGTTTGTGACAAGTTAAAAGAGTAATTTTTTATATATTGTTTAGAACCATATATGCTTATACTAAGTGAACTTTTTGTACATAAATGTAAAATGCAGTAAAGTGCTCTCTAGAGCCTAATGGGCTCATTATGCTGATGCAAGATCCAGTTTCTATAGTGTTAAGTGAATGAGAGTCTTTGACTCCCCCTGGAAAGAACACTAATCCATCACCAGTTAGCCCCTACTAGAAGCTTATACTCATTTATACAGTCAGCTGAGTTGACTGGAACAATTAGAATAAAGTGTCTTGTTCAAGGAGACAAAACAGTGGTCTGACTGGGGCTTGAACTTGTGGCCCTAGGATTACAGGTCGAACATGCTAACTACTCAGCTACTTCACTGCCAACAACGCATTATGCAGAATACACTTTTACAAGTGGTAATGTATATATTCACTTAGTAGCCTCAATGATGAGAATATGGCAGCATCTGAAGATTTCCATTGTTTACGGTTTTTATTTTTAGTGCTTCCAATAGGTTCAAAATAGCATCTTTTTATACTCCTTAACAATGCCTTTCAAGCCACAATTACTGAACTAAAACACTCAGAAAAGTAATACTAATAGTAGTTGCAAAAGTGTTGATAATGGTTGCCAATACCTTTAGTATCAACAAATATTTGTCAGTTATCCTACAAGTGAATTATGTTCTTGATGACTCTTCTTTTTGCTGTTTTTTTAATAGCAACAGAAACTTGCTTCTGAAAAATCATTACCACACACAAAAAGGACTGGGCTCTAGAAAGGGCTGTGATGTCAACCTCGCTTGAACAATGTTGGAACAACCAACCTTGAAAACAAGTGAAACAGGAAGTGTGTTCCAGGCTTGACGTCACATCCTTATCAATATCCAGTCTCTTCAGCAGTGCTTCAAATTAACTTTTTTTCAAGTAGCCAGCTTGCTATCAGAGGAAAAGACTTTTAGTAGCCAATATAATATTATATATATTCAACGATTAATCTTTAACATGTCTACATTGTTAGCTGACTGTACACAAGGATAATTGCATTGGAACACACTTCCTGTATACAAGAATAATTGCATTTGTTCCCATTTTGTTTGCCAGAGAAACAGATAAGCTTTATTTGTTCATCACATTGTTTATCATTTTAATAAAAACATTAACTCTTAGTTCATCACTTGCAAAGATTCAGTTTGATATGTAGTAAATATCACCAAAACCAGAGAAAAACTTAGTTTTGGACAACCTCAGCTGTTTTCTGCAATGGTAGGTTTTAAGGGAAAAAAATGTTTTCAAAATTATTGGCTTCCCCTCTATTGATAAATTGGCTAACCATTATGAACTTTAAAAGATTACTATAATTTATTAATTACCTTTTAGTTAATTGTCAACAGCTTTAGTTCAGGCAACAGCTTATAATTCTCACTAGCAATTTTTCTTACAGAAAAAGGAGTTCGAGTTATCGAAATTACAAGAAGAAGAAATTGTACAGCAGATATCTCAAAAGGTATATGGCCTTCAGAGCTTCAAGTTAATTTTTCAACCATTCTCTTCTCTTGAGCTATTCTTTTCCTCTCTATTCTATTTTGCTCTCCAATAGTATCAATAATTTTTTCAGGAGGATACTCGTGTGGTGTATGTGGGTACCCCTCCCCTTCTCTCTGTCTTTCTCTGTGTCTTTTCCCTCTCCACCCACCCATCCCTTCCCTTCTTCATGTACCCCCTCCTTCATTTACTCCCCTTTTCTCCATTTAATCCCCGCAAATAACACAAAAAAGGATTAAAGGATCAGTATGTTTTTCGGATAAAAATACTGCAGTATTTGTAGACCAATAGTTATTATAAAGACTTGGGTATTGAAGAATCAGTGGTTATTTCAGGGGGTAAGTACGAGAATCAAAGATGTTTTTCTAGAGGAGGCAAAAACTGCGGTAATCAAGGAACAGTAATTCTTCTAAGGGTAATGTTTGATAGATTAAAGGATCAATAAGGTTTTCGGAGGTAAAAACGGCGGTAATCAAGGACCATTGATTCTTCAGCAGAGGGGTTGGTGCAGTGGAAAGATCTCTGCGTCCCAATCCTGAGATCCGCGGTTCATTTCCCGGCCTGGTCGAGGGTTGAATATTTGGGTGACCTTTCCTGCTAAAGGCCACTCAATTTTTGATCCCTCCAGGGTCTGTAAAATGAAGTACCAGCATATATGGACCACTTTGAAGTGGCTGCCTATTGCGTCGATATATGTGCTTCCAATCCAGTGGGGGCAAACTGATCATTGTTAAGCAACTTTAAGCATGTACATGGAAAGTGCGCTATTCAAAAGCACCACTTTACACTTTCTAAGGATAACGTTTGATAGATTAAAGAATCAGTAAGGTTTTTGGAGATAAAAAATGCGGTTATCCAGGATCAGTAATTCTTTCAAGGGTAATGTTTGATGGATTAAAGGATCAATAAGGATTTTGGAGGTAAAAACACGGTTATCAAGGATCAGTAATTCTTCTAAGGGTAATATTTGAAGGATCAGTAAGGTTTTTGGAGGTAAAAAATGCGGTTATCACGTATCAGTAATTCTTCTAAGGGTAATCTTTGATGGATTAAAGGATCAATAAGGCTTTTGGAGGTAAAAACTGCAGTAATCAAGGATCAGTAATTCTCTTAAGGGTAATATTTGAAGGATTGAAGGATCAGTAAGGTTTTTGGAGGTAAAAAATGCGGTAATGAAGGAACAGTAATTCTTCTAAGGGTAACGTTTGATAGATTAAAGGATCAGTAAAGTTTTTCGAGGTGAAAACTGCGGTAATGAAGGATCAGTAATTCTTCTAAGGGAAATGATCGATGGTTAAAGAATCAGTAAGGATTTTGGAGGTAATTGTGGTAATCAAGGATCAGCAATCCTTCTAGGGGTAATATTTGAGGGATTGAAGGATCAATAAGGTTTTGGAGCTAAAAACTGCAGTAATCAAAGGTCAGTAATAGGTTAACGTTCATTAAATTAAAGAACCAGTTGACATTCTAGAGATATTATTTAGAAAATAAAAGATTGACTCATCCTCCAAAAGGTAATTTTAGTCTTTAATAAATGGCTACGTCCTCTAGAGGTAATTGTAAACGTTCCAATGAATGGTCAGTGCGTCTTTCAGTGATAAAGTTTGATACATTGAAACTTCAAAGAGCCTTCCTAGGTAGTGACTTTAGGGATTAAAAGAACAAACTAAGATAACAGCTAGTTGAGTGGTTCGATGTTACTCCATATTTTTTTGCAAAGTGTTTGTTTTGTTGTAGACTGAGTTAGCCAATCTGTGTTAAAAACTAATTCTTTCTTTGTACCCTTCCAGACTTGCAGCACTGAAAGTGCCAAAGGGCAGAAAGAAAAGAAAGTAAGTTAATGTGTTTTTAAGAAAGAAAGGGTTTCCCCCTTCGCATTTCAGGGCCATTTTTTTGTTTAATAAAGAACTTTATTCTTTTAACTTAATTGGTAAGATTAACATTTTCATTTATCAAAAACTACACTATAACAGTAAAAGCCCGCGTATAAGAACCTAAGTTTTTCTAACTTAGGCTAAATAGGTTCTTATCCATAGAAATGGTATTTAGTGGGATTTTGGGCTACTTAGGTTCTTAAATAGGTTCTTAATTAATTTTTATAAGCGTAATAGCGGTCAATACAGATAACTATTACCGAGGATAAAGGTGATTTGGAATATGTTGCTGTATTAAATAATTTTCTAGAATACAGTTTAGATGCAGATGATAACCCAACAGCAAATCTACCTTTAAGAAGTACTAGCATGAATGTCTTTCTGTTCAAGTTGCATTGTGTTACAGTTTTTGATGAACATTTAGAAAGTAAAAGTTAAATCATTTCAGTTTTCTTTCTACTGAATGAAACGTAGACTAATTTTTTTTATCTATGCCTTCTTTTTTCTAAGGTAAGAACCCCCTTGAATTCCTTAGTCAAATAGGTTCTTATGAAAAGGGGGTTAGCCTAATAGGTTCTTAATTTATAGGTTCTTATACGCAGGTTTTTACTGTAGCCTTTCCCAGTCGTTTCCGAGAAGCGTCATGGTACAGTACGTCCAAGACTAATTTCTGTTTGCATAGTGTGCATTCCTCGAGAAGGTTGTACAGTTGTCAAGGTTTTTAACCCTTTCAGACCCAGCCAGATTATCAACATCTAACTTTCCTCGCATAACTCATACTAACAAGGTCGTTTTGTAAGAAATTATAATTGTTTAAACATAGAAAACTACGATCAAAAGCAAAAACTGCTAACAGGAAAAGTATGGGTTCTGCTTGGGAGAACTTTGTAATACGCCATTTGGCCACTTTGGGGCTGGAAGGGTTTTAAAGCTCTATATAACTGTCTAGAAAAACTACCGACCATCCTTTGATGATTTGCTGTTTTAGCTTCAATTGGAGCTTGCCATCGCGGAGTGTACCTCGGCAATTGACAGTATCCAACACTTTAAAGAAATTAAGATGAAAGAAATCGCCAAACTTGAAACAGATGTGCTTCACCGACGAAATTTTGCTCAGTCGCTGGAAGAGGCCCACACAACCCAAAACAACAAGCTGAAGGAGAACCTGTCTTGGTAATATATGGTTAAGAAAAGTACCTAGTTCTGTGTTTTAAGAAATACAAACCCAGGGCTCGGTATAAGCGCTCGATTGATTGCCTCATTGCACAGCCCCACTTCCCTCCTAAGGCGAGAGTTGGCAAGCAACTTTGAATGGGTGGCATTAGAAACTCAAGAGATACATTTGTAACAGAGCACCAAATCCAATATTTCTTTTATGTTCCTGGGCGTCATTTGCTCAGCCACCTGTAAATAATTGCTACAGCAACACGGTTTGCTTGGGAAAGATAATATTAAACTTTTATCGTTTCAAAACGACCAAACTTCCGAAGTTCGGATGATACTTTGCAGTGGAGGGGATAAGAGTGGAGGCATTCAGTCTTTCTGTTTACAAACAGAAGTCTGTGTGGGTAGTTTGTATATTGTTGCAGGGTTCACATAGTCATAAAAAGTCACGGAATTAGAAAATGCATATTCCAATCCTGGAAAAGTCGTGGAATTGGGGGAAAACGCCCAAGGTCATGGAAAAGTCATGGGAGTTTATATTATTGATTTTGCGTTTCATTTACAAACCAAATTCTCTTAACAAATTTAATTGTTTTGCTCTAAAGTTAAGAACGTTATGCTGCTTTTCGTCGGTTCAGAAGGTGTAGTCTACGTTTAAAGTTAATATTACTCGATCACTGAAAATGTTGTTTGGTCGTGGAAAAGGTGTGGAATTTCATTTCTCATTCTTGGTGTGAGTGTGTTAGCCCAAACCTCTGTTTCTTGATAGAAGGATTGAATAAGCCCATCTACTACGATCTTCACGTGTTTAATGCAGGTTACAAGAAACAATAAACTTCATATCAAAACTGGATGGTGTAATGCTAAAGGAGATGACCGCTGATTCGTTGATACTAGCGATACCGTCTCTAGGTATTGCAGATCCTCCCGCAGATGTTAACAACGTTGCCGCGTCCTTAGAGCTGACGCTAAATTTCAAACTAGACAGAGGACGAACAGTGCTTGGAGGTGCTACGGTAGGTTCTTGCAACGAACTAACTTACCGGGTTTCTCGAGTTAATTCGTTTTTTCGGATTAGAATATTGGCGCCAACGGAGCGGCCATGCTTCTATTGCTGTACCAAAAACTTTAGGATTTTGGTCCAAAATTACCGTGTAGCTCTGTGCTTGAATTGTTTGTACTCGTTATGGCAAATTTTCTTAGTTTGTAATTTGGAGTCTTTTTAATTGCTGCGCTATTTTTTCCCTTTGTTGCTTTGCTTTCAGCATTTGTGTGTGAGTGAAAGCTACAAAACAAAAAACACTTAACAAGACTAGAACCTTACGGTTAACTTAGGCCCTAGTTCTCTTCCTAAAAATTATTCTCTATATATTTTTGAAATTAGAAATTTAAAAAGATAAAACCTATAGCATATATAATATAGTTATATATTGAAAGTTACAGCAAACAAAGGAAATGAAAAATACATTGTAATTGTAATTGCAATTGTAATTGTAATTGTACTCTGCTCTACAGAGTTCACACGGCCATAAAAAGGCATGGAATTTGAAAATGCATTTTCCCCACCTGGAAAAGTTATGCAATAAGGGAAAAATGGCCTGTCATAGAAAAGTCGTGGAATTTAATTTTTTCCCTTGAGCTATGGTTTTTGGTGAAGATTAAAATGTGCCGAGAAAACACCAGCATCGCACGTGCATTGCACATTTGGCATTCAAATTTGAATCAAAGTGAGAGTAGCCTGTTTTGTTGGAGTGAGTTCTTTGGTTTCTCTATGTTTCTCGGTCATGGCAAGCAAGGCTCAAAATAGCTGTCGGCGATTTCCGGCAAATTTGCGATCCTTCCGGCGAATTTTATTTTCAGTTGCAATTTAAGGTGAAGTGACTCTATAAAGGGGCAATCAGAAAATGGGTAGCTTCTTGTTAGACCAGAGATAAACCTGATTTCATCACCTCCTTAAGAGGAGAAGCATTGATTTATATTTTCTTGCTACAAGTTATGTATATACAATCAGATCAACTCATAAATAGCCGGCCAAAATTATGGTCTACATTGAACAACCTACAAATTGAGGCATATTCTCTGAACGTTATTTAATGCCCTAGAAAATGACATTTGGTCATCGAAACTTTTTGGAATTTCATTACATCATTCTCAGTGTGAACCCTGTCAAAGCACTTTGCATGTACGTTCATGATGCTGTTCCTTCCCATTCCTATCATTACCATGACTGGTGATGTTAAGCGACGCTGCCACAAGAATTTATTAGTCACTAATACTTGGTAAGAAAAGTTCACAAACTCTGGCAATCGGTTATCTGTTATATTCTCACTACTCTCTTGGGTAGTCAGAAAACTCAGTAGGTTTTACAACCTAATTATAGAAGGTTTAACGTCCTTATCCAAAAAGACGCGAAGTTCTAACCGTTTGCAGATGTTAGAGTAAAGGCAGCACCTTCTCCTCAGTGAAGGTCCGGCCGAGACTCCCGCTTGACAGACTGGCGCCTTATATTGGGCTAAACCAGGCGGTGGGCGAGACTTGCTAAACCTAACTAGAAGCGTTTATTGGTCTCAGGTCAACATGGATTCGTTGTCAATTGACGATTTGCTCCAAGAAGCTGCTGGCACAACCGATATCAGAGGGTTTATCCGGGAAGTCAAGAACCGCTTTACAAACCATATGCAACTGTTTAAAGAGCTGGACGAACTCCAGAAGAAGTGAGTTGGTAGTTACTGAAAAGCTGGTGAAGTTTGTAGGGAAATAACATGAATATTAAAGTAGGCCAGGTTATTTAGGAAAACCTCAGGATGTGACAGCTTTGAAAATAGTCTGCGAAGATAGCTAATAGTTATTTTGAAGAAACGAACAAGTAAATTTTTTCCACTGATAAACAAATCAGTTAATTAAAAATGATTGGCGGGTAAAAACTGGTAATAAGCATAATGAATAATCTACTAAATGAAATCTGAACATAAATATCACGTCTTTGCCCATAACTGCTTCCCTAACACTCTTCATCAGCGCTAAGTTATTTTGCCCTGAATTAAGAAAAAATGCCCCCGCTGTTATCCAATCAGCTCGAAGTAATTTTGCCCTCTATGAACAAATGTAAAACCAATTTAAACTTTGAAAATAATCTAAAACCTACGTAAAAGCTAGATTTATTGGATCAAATCTCTCGATTGTCCGTGGTAGGTGGTTCCGCTCGCTGGTAGCGACGCACTTAACAGACGTTGACCCGTGTTAGAATCAGTAGCAACAATGTTCGATAGCAAAGAACCTCATTGCACGAAAGACTCAAATCTTACCAAACAGATGGTCTTGTAATTTCTGTGGCAGTTGATGCTATTCGGGGGTTTCAGTAAGCACCGACTAAGAGCGTATACTTACGCATGGCCTGATTTGTTACCAAACTAAACGTTGCGGGTTGTTTTTTTCGCTGCCTTAATCAGGCTACTGCATATAGAATTCTTTAACTATAAGAAGGTGTAATTCTTTCGAAGGATATATTCTAGATGAAGCCATGTAATAAATATCTTAATAACTTCGTTTGCTCGGTCTGTCTGGGAAAATATTTTCCCGGACAGCCCTCGCACTCGGTTATATGTATCAACACCGTAGTATTGAAAATGTATTTTGTCACGGGTCCCATTACAAGACTGAATCCCCTGTTTTAGGCAAACCCCTGAATGATCCTTTAAGTACAGCAGTTTCCCCGGTAATAGTTTCCCCGGACAAAATCTTGTTAATTACCTACAGCGCGAGATTGTATGTTTGATGTGGGTAATACGAACACACTGGTTGCTGCAGTTTATCGAGGAGAGCCACTCCTATTCAGAATCCTGAATTGTTCCAGTAGAAGAAAGTGGAAAGAAATTGCACTGAGCAATCACCAGGGGTACTTGGCAACTGCCAAATTGGACTGTCATGAAGAACGTTCATTTTTATCACTATTACCAACGCCTCATGCTGTGATTCTCGCCATAAACTCTTCTCCTTTTTTTACACGGTCATGAACAGTCGTTAAAAATCATAGGCTTTTTGGGGGAGTGCGAAAAAATATCTGAAGGTTTTTGGGGGATTACCAAACTTTTTTGAGGTTAAGAGATAATTTTTTTTTTATTTCAATACTCCTCAGTGATGTTTCGAAAATTATCAAATATGGCTGTTACCATAAGTTTACAAATGACTTTGTAATCAATATCTGCAACAGTAACAGTTTCAGAGTTCTTGTATATGTAGACAAATAACAGAAAAGGGGTCTCGTGGAACTTAATTAGAAATCGAATGTTTCAAAAAGTCATTCCTTCCAACTACTTCAAGCATGCCTCTGTCAATGGATTGGATCAATTAAAGGGTGAATTAAGAATTTAGCAATATTTTG